>JARKHS020003988.1:0-50000 GCA_030143305.2 Amblyomma americanum
AGTTCCAGTGCCAGGGGAGTGCACGTATCCGCAGTATACGTCGCGCGAGAGTTGAGATGCGGATGAGATGGACTATACACAGCAGTAACTCCCCTCTCTGCAGAATGAGATGCATCCGTGTATAATATGCACCCTTCAGGCAGATACGCTGCTGATACCGACGGGGAAACAGTGGGGCGATTGTCAGTGAGCTGGCAATAGGACCACGGTGGAAGTGTCTTTAAACGATGAAGTTTGAGAGACTGTTTTCGAGCTCTATTTGCCACCCGTTGGTCGATGATCTCACTGAGTGTATTAAGTTGGGCGAACTCCTGTAGCACAGGTATGGGTGTTAAACGAGGCAGATATGTTATGACGCGCATAGCCTCACGATTGATAGCTTCAAGGGAGTCCCACTGTCTGCGGGTGAGACGTTGAAATTGAGCCTGATATACTATCCGTGGCTGAAGGATAGAGCGCACAAGCTGGCGGGCCGTATGAGCACGTGCGCCACCAGAGCGCATAGCTATGCGACGAATCAGACCTAGAGTAGCGTGAGCCGATTTACGGGTGGCTGTCAGCCACGGGGTGCCAGTCCCAGATGTATGGAGGACAAGACCAAGAATACGAACAGTTTCTACCTGAGGAATCAGAGAATTATGTGCCGTAAAATTTAAAGGGGGAGCTTTCCGTAAGGCGGCTTTATTTCCAATTCGAATGAAACATGATTTAGTAGGAGAGAGTGTTAGACCCAAAGGTGGGAGGCGAGATGTCAATACATCCAGCGCGTGTTGAAGGACCGACTGATGAATAGACGCATCTGGATGACAGCACCACAAGGTGATATCATCGGCATATGCAAGCACGCGGATAGAAGGGATGGTCTCTAGGGCTCGAACCAGAGGAATTAAAGCCACATTAAATAATGTGGGGGCGAGAACGGAGCCCTGCGGCACTCCTCTATTGGAAGTGAAATTACCAAAGGGCTTTCCGTGGACACGCACGCTGAAGGTTCGATTTGCTAAAAAGGCGTGAATGGAGAGGAGGAACCGGTGAGGGAGACCAAGAGTTTGAAGGGAGGCAAGAATGGCAGAGTGAAGGATGTTATCATATGCCTTTGTTATGTCTGTAGCGATTACGGTTCGTACAAGGTGACTCTGTGGAGAGTGGTCAAGCACGTCAGCAGCCAAAGTAGCAAGGCCGTCCTCTGTTCCAATATGTGGGCGGAAACCAATTTGGGAATCTGGGTAACAATCATGGGATTCCAGCCACCATGATAAGCGTGCGGCTAGAATGTTTTCATAAAGCTTGCAGATGGTAGGGGTAAGGGAAATTGGACGAAGGGCCGAGAGAGATACTGGAGGCTGACCTGACTTGGGGATTGGAACCACAATAGAATGCTTCCAGTCTCCCGGCATGACGCCAGAAAGCCACACTTCGTTAAAAGTATCAAGTAGGGTTTCCAAAGCCCTCCCTTCCAAGTTACGGAATAAGGAGTTAGGTATGCCGTCGTGCCCGGGAGTAGTAGTAGTTTTGAAACGGTCAATGGAGGCCAGCAGCTCTGCCATGGTGAGGTCAGAAGTAATCCCATCGGGGGGCTCTGTTACCGATAAGTCAGGTGGAGACGTAGCGGTGCAGTCATGGTTTGGAAAAAATTGACGGGCCGCTTGTTGTGCAAATGTGTCCTCATCCACATTTAGCGCGAGGCGAATGCTCTCTGTGTAATCTGCAACCTGAGAAGGGCGCTCCATGGCGTGAAACACTCTCCAAAGATGTCGATTGCCCTGCGTAGAGGACAGGCGGGCACACCATGCAGCCCAGCGTTGCCTGCCTAGCCGCTTTGCATAGCGCCGCGCCCGTGCGGTAGCGCGGTGAGGAGTAGGAAGAGCCGATGGGTCATCGGGGTGACGAGTAGCGTAAAGATCCGCCTGGCGACGAAGAGCCCACAGATTCAAGAGATGTATGTCCGGGTTTGGGTCATCTTCATTTACAGTAGTGGTAATAGTGTGAGTAGCGAGAACATCAGATAGAGTAGACAATGCTGAAGAGGGGTTGAATGTAGATAAATGATTGTCTGCGCGTACAGAATCCCATGATGTTATTCGTACAGTGCGGCGTATTTTCCGTAGACGCGTAGGCGTGAGGTAGATAAAAATAGGGCTGTGATCGCTACCCCAAGTATCAGAATCAACAGCCCAACGAGGGTTACCGGGGCCTAACCACCAAGTCAAATCAGGTGAATACGGGCCACCTCGTGGGCGGGTAGAAGTATTCGGGTGGTTTAAAAGTTGAAAGGAATGATCTGAAAAGCTCCCTTGGATGTGTGAACCCCTTGAGGAATCTGATGGGTAACCCCACGCAGTGTGTGCGCCGTTGAAGTCACCGCCAACTAGAATAGGGATACCCGAGTTGGTAGAACGTAGAAAACGAACCCATCCCAGATTGGGAGATGCGGAGCCAGGACGACTATAAAAAGAAACTAGAATAAGGGGTGTGCGTGCAGGTTTTACGAGAAGGGCGACAACCTCTTGACGTGTGTTGCACCACCGTGAAAGGTCGAGCGGTGTGTGCGGAACTGAACTGTGAATATAAATTGCAGATTTACCTGGGCTGAGGGAGGAGGCGGTGCAACGGCGATCAGGGATAGATGGTGAATGGTATGCGCAGAAACCTGAAAGGCGTGGGAGTGCATTATGCTCTTGCAGTAGGAACGCCCATGCCCTCAGCTTTCCGTCGCGAAGGCGGATGTTCACTTCAGAGGCCTTATTAGCGAAACCGCGACAGTTCCACTGCACCACCACCGATGATGATGCGCTATCCATGACGAGGCCGAAGAGCTTCCACGATGAGGGATGTCACCTGCTTCATCACCGCTAATATCTTGTCCACTGTCGGGGTAGTCACGACTAACAGGTGGTCGGCACCTGATTGTGGGCCAGTGCTTACCCTAGGTGATTCCTCTGATGATTGCTCCCGAGTTATGAGAATTCTTCGAGAGGATTGAGAACGACGCTGTTCCCGGCGCTGAGTGAGTTCGTCTAGTCGGCGGCGAGCCTCCGCGATTGCATTGTCTAAAGCTGTGTCTTCATCTGTAGTATCCACATGTGATGGATGCACTGGACGTTTGGGCGTACCATTTGATCCGGGAAGGTGAGCCGCTTGTGCATATGTACGCTGGCGAGGAGACATATGGTGAGCAGCAGGCTCAGATAAAGGAAGTTCAGGGAAGTCGTTGTCGTCACATGCGAGAGCTGCAAAGCGATTACTTGTAGGAACATCCATTTTTGCAGGCGACTTGTGAAACTTCTTCGCTTGCTTCTTCTTTGGACAAGCGGGGGAGCGAATGTCATGGTCCGGCGATTTGCACAGGGCACAATGAGCTGTTGGTTCATTCATGTCGGCCACACCTGCTGGATTAGGGCAGGTATTTTGCATATGTCCTTTGTGGCAGTGATAGCAAAAATACGACGAGGTCGGAAGGGCTGTGGTTTGACGATCGCACCGTAGTAGGTAAGGTACTTCGGGAGAGTCAACGGGCCTTGCAGGATGAGCAGGTATGAGCCCCGGCGACCCATAGGCCGTGCTTGCAGTACAACATGAGTTGAGCAGCGAATATTTGCGCGCACCTCCTCGGGAGGGCTCGTGCTGTCGACATGATAAACCATGCAGCGGAGTGTGTCAGGACCAGATGCAAAATATATTTGCACCGGGACATGCTTGCTGTCATCCAGGGGGATCCGCGTAACTGCGCAAAGTTTCTGGGCGTCCATCAAGGATGACAAGTTTACCGTGATGGTGTTCGATGGGCGATGGACGACAAACCCGCAGTAGTTCGAAGAGCCAAGGGCATGGTCAATTGTGGCTTGAACATTCCGGGCAGGGATGGCAGTCATATCAAAGCGCAATGTAGGCTTGATGGTAACGCGGAACGAGTTCGCAGCAGGCGGAAGAGAGCCTTGACTCACGGGAGGCATCTGTGGAGGAGGCTCAGACGCTGGTGACGGCCCTTGGTGGGAATACTGAACTGGCGCGACGGGCACAGTTTCTTGAGGGAGTGGCACGGGCACGGAAGGAAGGAAGGAAGGAAGGCCTCAGACGTTGCTGGCACATACCCACTACGGGGGAGTGGCCAAGACACAGGCGGTTAATTACTGGATACAGGAAATTTTTGACGGGAAAAGCAGTGGAAATAGTATGTAGTCTGATAGATTGGAAGAGGGAAGGAAAGGGGTCCAGTTAACTTGGAGATCGAAGACGGGACAATTGCTTAATGTGCATAATAGTACACAATGCCTGTAATGTTGCAATGTCTTACTGACAGAGATCAGGAAAAAGAAATTAGAATGGGAGTCGCTGCGTTTCTTGAAGAAAATTTTGCACAGCAGAGCGCACACTCCTGTCGCTTCGTCCAAGCAAAGAAGCGCCAATGGAAAGAACAACCGCGGAAGACACAGGCAAGCCCAGTTGATGAAATGGAATTTGCAAAAGACGCTTCCTCAAATGAGAAAAGCGGCGGCAGAACAGCAGGAAGTGATCTATTGTCTCAGGTTCGGCACAAAAAGGGCACAGTGGGGAAGCTGCCAGGCCAGATCTGTGAAGGTAGAAATTTAGAAGGGGAACCCGGCAACGCAAGCGCGTGAAAGAGACCTCTAGTCTGCGTGAGCGCCAGTCTTTGCTACTCCAAGGATGCAGAAGATGCTGATATTCGGGAGACGATGTAAGAGCCGAGGCAGCAAATTCCTGAAATATTGTGTAGCTGCGAAACCTCACCGCAGCTGTATATGCACACGATGGTAGGACAGCAACAATTGGGCCGCTGAGAGAGGCTCTTGCTAAGGAATCTGCAACCTCATTTAAGTGAAAGCCCATGTGACCTGGTACCCAAAGCAACCTTACCGAATTTAGATGCAGCGGAATCAGGAACTTAAAGAGGCGTAATGGCCGAGAGTCAGTGGGCGAGGATAAGGAAGAGCAAATGGACAGAGAGTCTGTCATAACCACGACCTGGGAAACGGTAGATTCTAATTTTCGTAAGGCTAAGATTACTGCTAATAATTCAGCCAGAAAAATTGGAGTGAAGTCAGGAAGACGGAGAGAAAAAGACCAATCCAGTGAAGGTGAAAAAATTCCCACACCTGCCTTTTCGCGATCCTGCGAGGCATCGGTAGCAATAAGAACATGAGAGGGAAAGGACCTTAGGTGGTCCTGCAATAGACCCCGAAGAAGCGGGAAGGGCTGCAGCTTTGCATTCGATGGGAAAATGTCATCGAATTCAATCTGGACAGATGAGGAGTTGGCGGTAGAGCAGTCCATGTCACAGGCCAAAGTCGTAGCATCGGAAGACGGCGCAGGCTGGAGGCCTAGAGGCGCTGACGATTGCGTGGACGTGGAGGCTGCGTCAGGTGGCAACACAGCGGGCATCCGCGTAGCCGTCGTCGACAACGCAGAATCCATGCAGACGCGTAGCGCGGCCTCGCTCGGCAGCGCCGAGCTAAGCCTAGCTTGCCCCTGAGGGTTCTGGTTGGGTTTTCTCACTTGAGAATGCGCCCGCCGTGCCGGGAATTTCTCCGTAGGGGCGTCGTCAGCATTCGGTCGCACGGAGGGCACTGTCCGACCCACGCCACACACGAGAAGACAGCGAAAAGCGAAAACACAGACCTAGAAGCAGACACGTATCCACCCACTAGGTCTTCGTCTTCTTCTTTTACGTGGCTGGCATTGAACGCCGCTTCGAGTATACCTAATGATGACCTAAAACAAAAACGTAATAAAGGGGATTCGCGCTATGCTTTATGGATAAAATTATCGACTTTCTTGTTCACCTCTTAATACAACAATCACCAAACGGCAACTGAGCTTCTGGAACCTTTTTTTTTTCAACGCAAAAACAAAGTTTGCTCTCTTATATCCTCTACATATTTAGGTTAGGCAAATGAAAACTGCCTGGTCTTTTGAGGGCGTTAACCACTTTCCAGAATCCTGTGTGTATCGCAGCATCTTAAATAAAGATCCCACGAGTCATCAGAAGAGACGCTTAAACTGAAACGTCTTGCAAGAAAAAGTTATCATATTTCTTGAACATTTTGGCAGGCTTTGGTGCACGCCCGAGGGCGGTAACTGCGCTGGTGGACGCAAACGAAAATCAACAGCAGACGGGACGCACTAGTAGCATACGTGTTAACTGCCATCGCAAGTCAGCTGCATGAATGGAGACCCATTTATGCTTGCAGGGAAAGTTTTCTTGAGGCCTACCTAGAAAAATATTTCTTTAATGAGATGCAAAAGGTGCGCCATGAAAGCAAAAACTGTCTGGCGTTGGCATCTGTGTGAAGGCTTGCCGTTTTAAACGGCGCAGGTGATTGGTGGTAGATGCTGTTTAGGGGATTTCCCTCTAGACTTGTAGGCAGGGGAGAAACATGCCGGAGTAAGAATGACTGTTGAAAAATGAAAATGACTAAAAATAATTGTCCGCAAATGAATAATAGAAGAGGTTACGAATAGAAATTAAATAAGAATAGAATTGAAATTGTGATTGAACAGAGTTGCCATGAAATGAGTATTGAAAACGAATAGAGATTGAAATACAATCAGAATTAGTATATATGGGAGGCTGAAGTAAAAATGCTGTCGCATTTCCTTTAATCAAATTGACCATCCCTGTTTTTTTTTTCTTCTCAAACAGGCGTGCACTTGTATCCCAAGTTTTGATCTGGGAGTAATATTTGTGGCTTCTTGAATTCATAAGAGAAATACTAGGTATGGTTTGTTACACTGGTTTCTCCGGCACTTTAAAGGCTTTCTCCGATATGTGCAAGCATGCGAAAGAGATCGCTCAGCAGTTTTAGCTTTTATGAGACAACGGGACACATACGTCCTGCTTCCGACTTCAGTGTTAGCTTATGTAATGCCAGCTCGACTTGTATGTTACCTTCCCAGGTCCTCATAGTGTCCTCACTTTCTTGTGTTTATTCCTTAGATTTCATCGCCGGTTTTAAAAACAAAGCCGGTCATTCTAACGTACCGGAATACAAGAACACTTGTCTTCTACATCATCGTTTTGTTGTGCCTGAGCCCTTTTAGCAGATGCGAAGTTCTGTGCAACGTTTGCAGAGGACACACTTGTGCAAAAGAAAAAGTTCACTTATTTGTAAGTTGCTTTCAGTGGTTCTATGGCTGTGGATATTCTGGACCTCCGAGCGGAAAGGAGTATCCTGTCGGAGGAAATGAGGAAAAAAGGAGAGAGGGAGATGACGAAAGGGGAAGCACGAGGGGGGTTCTTCGCCGAATGCGGCCATTTGAATTCAGCCAACGTGCCTCGGGGCGCCTCTGGACAAATAACGCGGTATAATATGCAAATTAACGACACGCCTCCCCGTTTTACTGCGATGTCTCGCGTACGAAGCCTGCACGGTCGTTCGCCCAAGCGGGAGCCGCTTTCGTCGGGTCGACCCGCTTGTCGCCGGTTGGGATTCGGGTCGCGTTCGACTCTGCTCGAGCGCCTGCTCAAATGACTCGACTGCAATAAATTAGGAATCGCCGTCCGTTCTGACGCCTGGGAGAGACTGTTCTGGCCTCGCCCCCCCGCCCTTTATGCTGCTTGTTTTTGCCGCCCATATTCCTTACCTGCGTATTTCTTCTTTAGACATATTTTGCTTATTGTTTCTTCCTTTATTCTCGCGGTTATTTCTAATTATTTCTCATGTTGCAAAAAAACCTTCTGCAGAGTTAACACCTGACGTTCTTCATTTCAGCACATATGCAAAATTAGATCGTTCTGTATTTAGCGTATGCCTATATATAAAAGGGTCACCTTGAAAAACACATCACGGTGGAAAGCTGCTCTCCCCTTCAGTGCACTTCGAGCTCTATTTTCCTTTACCATCCTCCACTTCTTTTGCAATGCTGTGTGCTCATAACTTAAAGTGGCACTCTTGAGACAGCATCCAAGGAGTACATCGATTTCAAACGTTTCGGTAATCGTACTGCAAAGCCTACTGTGACGAAGTGGTTAGGCCCGTCGATGGAGAAAATACTGCAGGGATATTCTCGGCACCAGCACGATTCGAATGAATGCAATGCCACGCATAATTTGAAAAGCGGCTCGTTTAAAGAACTCTCAAGACTTTTGGGTGAAGAAGTAAAAGTTATGGTTGTATCTTTTTCTGCTCATCCTTTAAAAGCCCGCAATGCAAGATGCACGCCGCTGATTCAATCAGAATAACATTTTTATTCTTTAGCAGATTACCGCCAAGATTTTAAGGTGGCGACAGGATAACCTTTGCATTTCTGGTAAGAGTTGTTAAAAGTTGAATAGGCCAGTTGGTGCTTCGCAACAACACGCCTAGGCAACTATCACTGAAATATCTTCTTTAAACTCCTGCACCGGGACTAGTTCAACGGGGCAAGAGAAGAGAAGGGTATTCGTATTGCAAAAGGGTGGAAAATTGGGAAAGGGTGGATTATCTGGCTCGAGCATTGTAATCATGAATTAGACTGCGCATGTCATGTGCTTTTTTATTATTTTTTTCTTTTGTATACATTAAGTCTACCAACCAATTTTTGTCAGTTGATAGTGAGCACTTGTTCTGTCTTTCTGCGTCTCCGTCCTCGTCCTTGTTGTGCCTCAGTAACATGGATCGGTATTCGTATCTCGACGCATCCTTTCTCTAGCCAGCTACTGTGCGCATGGCCCAGACATCACCACCTGCGGCTCTCAGTGCAGGGTTCTCACGGTGCCAGGTTATGCAGCAAACTCACCGTTCCCAATCAATAAACGTTTATCGACTCGACTCGGCTCACTACCTTAGTGCACTAGCGCAGCGTCCTCATTGACCTGCAGCTGAACGCGGTGGTCTTCGCGGCCACACACCGTACGGGCGCTGATGAAACCGACAAGGGACGGCGAAAACCTCTGAGGACGCTCTTCCCCCCACCTTCGCCCATTACGAAAGCGCCTATTCTGAGGCCCGCTTGAGTTGGCGATGCCTTGATCGCATGGCGATACGACAGGGCACATTCTGGACAAGTTTTTCGGTTACCACACACTCGCTGGTGATGCCTTCTACGCACTACTGACGACAATGGGATAGTGGTAGGGAAAGCACAAGCAAAAAAGAAGAGGGCACAAATTGAAACGAAACCCTGAGAGAGAAGCGTTGTACTCCGCAGCACTGCCGATGCTCACCAAGTACGGGACCACGGAAAGGCACCGGGCGTCCATCGCTGTTGCAGAAAGTGACTGATGCATAATTCGTCCGTATTGAGCTGCTTGTGAAAATGAGGTTTCGTTCCCCACCTCCTTTGGCATTGCCACAATGCGACCTACTTCGGAACCGCATGCACCACGTGTATTGATTGATCCGGAGGCCACTGAGATGGCATCGGACGTTGCGAATTCAAATAAGCGATCGCTGCACATGTCATCGATCAGTAAATCGAGCGGAGGCCTGATATCGCAAACCCCTTGAACTATCTTTAAGGCAGGTACATCTCCCAGAGTAGGAGCATGACTAAATATTGGTACTGCTAGAATGAATTTAAGCCTTCTTATCGTTTTGTGTACCCGTTACCCTGAACTGAATACTTCTGTTTTTAGGCCTGGGACCTAGTCCTCTCCCTCGCAGTTTAATTCCGTCGTGTGCTTATTGCAATGGCAGATTTTGTACCTCTTTAAAAGTACTGCATTTTTATTATCATTGTTACGGGTACTTCTGCCCACCGTTGTACCAATTCAGAAAATTTATTCGGGAACATGTGATTGTGTCTTCCCTATAAATAGACAAACGTTAGTTTCTAGTCTCCTAATTCACTTGCACAGAGGGCACCATACCATAGGACACCCCACAGAGGCGCAAAATATCCCTGCCGACGACCCAGCAAAGTGAAACAATGAGAAACCGACAGAGCTGCGCTTAAATTTCGCATTAGGAAGATTCGTAATTGGGCTAAGAATTTTTCTTTTTCAGGCTGAGAAACTCAAGTGGGAAGTTTTTGCATGCAACCTAGTCACAGATTTATCTATCGCACAAAATAGCATTTTCACCAACGCCAAGGTGTAAAACAAATATATTGACCGTTGATTTGCGTGGTTTATTTTAATTTTATTTGCTAAGAATAGTGTAAGCCATTTACGTGCGGTTACAGGGTACAAAAAATACAGAAGGGCACCTTCCTTGAAGGTATTGGTGAGCGCTACCAAAATACGTAAAGGGACGAACACACAGGACAAGGGCTTTACGTATTTTGGTAGCGCTCACCAATACCTTTAAGGATGCATTTCAAACTAGCCCCAGTTGTAGCTCTTTTGACTTTAAAGGCACCTTATACAGAAGAAAGGCAAATGATACCGAATAAATGCGCATTAGAACAAGATGCACAGCTACTTCCTACTCGAAATATTCAGCCTTATCGGTGTCTTAAAAAACTTGCAGATAGAGATCATTAAATATTCAAGAAATGGTTTTCGTGACGAGCGAGTATTTGAAGAGGTCAACTCTAGATGTGTAGAAGTCAACTCTAGATGTGTACGGCATAATGGTGAATGGATGGTCAGTACGGGGAGATAATATGCCTGGTGGTCGGATAGACAGAGTAGAAACTAAATTAAACTGATTTTCACAGAGAATGTAAGAAATCTGAGCGGGCTATTTTGCTACGTGTGACCAGTTCGGGAAGGTGAGCTTAGATACGTAGAGCTGACGCTGACTGTGCTTTGCGTAAAGCTTAATTAAATATTAATCTTACACCTAACCTTTGCACTTTACAATTGGTATGGTATTGACAGTGTGTGTCTCACATTATGCTTGCGTACTTTAACTTTGGTCTCACTTTACTCCTATATGCTTGAAACTGTACATCTGGTGCTGCATGTCTCAGTTTGCGTTTTCGAAAGCCGAGTTTTTATTTAGCTAATCCGCATATATGATAAATGTGTTCACCAGAATGCAAAATTCCAGTAATCGTTACACCTAAGTATTGTAGTGTGCTACACCTCTGGATGGAAATGTTGTTAATACCGTAAGAGAAAATTAGCAGTAATTTTTTAGTAGTTACACTGATGTCATGAGATTTACTTGGACTAATTTGCATGTCCATTTTATCCAAAAAATATAGACATTTTTTAACCACTAATTTAGCAACACTTGATCGTCAACATTTCTCGCGACAGAGATTCGAACCGAAGATAAAACCTACGAGCAAAAAAAATGCAAGGCCATTGACGGGAGATCTGCGGATATGCTCCTTCTTGTAGTGAAGTCTTGCAATATATGAAAAAAACTGCGTTTATTAACTCTTTCCCGTTCAAAAATGCTTTTGTCCAGAATTGATGGGTATGATTGGACGTGTCAGTCACTGCGCTCAAAGCACTGCGTTTACAAGTCTCGTTAACGATTTATTTTCCATCAACAAATGTGAAGGCGCGCGCATCCTCTTCTCTAATGACACATTGAAAGACTGCCTCTCTGGAGTGGCAAACACAAGTAACCTGAAAGAAAGAATCTATAAGATGCAGCCATCTCTTAACACGTCCAGAAATACTTTTTTTCCGACTCTGCGAGCAAGATTGCTTTTATACTCACTGCGTAATATAGGATAGGATACACTTTATTGCTGTAACAAAGTCTTTCGGTCAGACAGAGGACTTCATCTTCAAGCAGGTGTCTCCCTCCGTCTTGCAGAGGTCGGCGCCCCTATTCCAGGGCACCGCTGAGTTTGACCGCTCGCTGGGCATGGACGACCAATCCTCTTTGGAGGAATGAGTTGCCACTAGAGAGCACACTCTCCCACAACTCCGCACTCGGATTTTCTGAGCCATGGAATGCTTTATTTCTGTCACATTCCCAAGTAATATGGTATAGGGTAGGTGTTGCACCGCATCATGGGCAGATGTCCCTGTATTGGTTCGGGAACATTTTGCTAAGGATGTGTAAATTGGGGGTTTGCAGCTTCCTCCAGTAAACTGCTTCATGTTGATTTAATTTGTTGTGGGGAGGAGGATACTTCAGTCTCGTCCATCTCTAATAATTTAGAATGTCGGAGTACGTCGGGATTACCCTCAAGAAGTCCACCGGGTCTTCGTTCAAGAGCGCTCGGTTAGTGTACTCGCGAGCGACTCTATCGATCCTTTGGTTGCCTTCTATCTTGGTATGTCCCGGTATCCAGAAAATGATGTGTCTAATGTGATCTTTGGGTAGGCCTGCGCGGAGGAGGATTTGGAGCGCTTTATGACCTATTCTGCCGTTAATGTAGTTATGACATGCCTCTTTGGAATCTGTGAGGATTGTTAAGGACTTATTCGCCCGATAACCCTCCGCGGCCGCTAGAGCAACAGCCATTTCCTCTCCCTCAGTTACTGTGCAGTCCAGTGCAGACGCGCAAGTGATCTCTTTATAGTTTGAGCCTATTACTGTCGCGACGACATTTTGCTCCGTTGTTCCCCGTCTCCGGGGTACATCGCGGCGTCCGTGTAGACCGTGTTCGCCTTGACTGCGTAACTCATTGCATAACCCTCAAATGACCTTAGGAAATGCGCCCAACAGCTGGCTTTCATCAACCATAAATGCACGTAAATTTTCACTGCGCTGCATTGCAAGAACTGGTGTAAATATCTGTTTGTCAGAAATGCGGAGAAAAAGAGCACAAAAGCAAATTGAATTTTTTTTTTGTGGGGGGGGGAGGAAATGGCGCAGTGTCTGTCTCACATCTCGGCGGACACCTGAACCGCGCCGTATAGGAAGGAATAAAGGAGGGACTGGGGGAAGACAGGAAGAAAGAGGTGCCGTAATGGAGGGCTCCGGGATAATTTAGACCACCTGGGGATATTTCACGTGCACTGACATCGCACAGCACACGGGCGTTTTTGCGTTTCGCCTCCATCGAAACACGGCCTTCGTGGTCGGGTTCGAACCCGGGTACACTGCACCAGTAGCCGAGCGCAGTAATCACTGAGCCTTTTGTGTGAAAGAAGCAAATAACAAACAAGAAGAAAGAGTCACGCAACGAAAGCAAAGAAAAGACAAAGAGCCCTGCCGTTACTATTGAGGCTCATTTGAGATTCACATCTAAATTAGCCGCTCCTCCATGCGGCAAAAAGGTTCCACGGAATGAACAGACGAAGAAAAAAGCGGTGGTGATAGGATCGCGGAGGAGAGGAATAGACGCAGCGGGTATTACAGGCGACGATCTCGGAATCAAAGCAGAGTACCGAATACATGTATGCCAAAAAAAGCAGCAAAGAAAAGCCACACGATGACCTGTGCGTCAGGCAGTGGTGAGAGCGGAAGAAAATAAGAATAGCAGTGGTGTGGGCAAGGCGGGAGGGGGGAGAAAAAGGCCCCAACAGGGCAAAGGAAGCATGCAAGGGAGGAGGCTTATACGAGTAGGAACAAGTCACCCCCGAAAAGCGCGGTGTCACGTAAACGACCGACGATTGTGTTGCTGCAGCGGCAGCTCCTACCGACGAGGAGGAAAGGAAGAGAAAGAGAAGAGGAGGCGGGGAAGGGGGTGGCGCTGGCACCGCGGCTCCGAGAGCATGTACTATCCTGCTTGCCCTGATCGATAGGTGGGCCTGACGTTGGCTCTCCCGGAGTCTCCTTCCTAGACCGTCGACGTGGGAGGACGTGGAGGAGGCTTGCCATAATGCGCTTTGTTTTTCCCTCTACCACTTTTCACGCACCCCTGCGACACACGTTACCGCAACGAAGCCAAATGCCAGGGCTACTGATAACGGCCACGCGTGCTTTGCTGGACCCCACAAAAACCGAGACAGACACAAGGACGGAGTGGACAAAAACGCAGACGAACACTCTGTTTCGATTCGAGACGTGACGAGTGAAAAACGTCACACTTTGGAAATGGTCCCAATGCTGAGGTGTGTGTGTGTGTGCGTGTGTACATAGATCCTCTCCCTCTTGTAGGCGTTCTTTTCCTGCAAGGCAGACCGCGCGCCTGATGAGAGCCGTTGGTGTTTTGTTGTTATCGCTCTCTGTTTCTCATTCCGCCTTGCCCAAAGCTACATTTGAGATCGTCATTTCCTACGGCGCTTTTTTCTTTTTCTTTCACTCTTTGTATGCTCGTTCTTCTGAGCGTTGTCCTTTCGCCGGTGTCGCGGCGCGTTACCGAGCTCTTAATTGAGTTGTAACAGTCACCATCAGGCGAAATGACTGCAGGGACGATTCCCTCCTCCCTCTCGACGACCCTTCGCCAGCCGACCGAGGGACGTGCAGGGTCACCCGGGACGGCCTCTCCCGAGACTGGCGTGGTGTCGCCCACGTCTGGAATGTGCATACATTCGTTACGCTACAAATGCAATCTATGAAAGCGGGTGCGTCTCTATTCTTTCAAGCCAATGAGGGGAAAGGCTCAGTTTCTACGACTCTGGGTGGTGAGAGTCTATTCATTTGTTATCGTTGAGAGTACATGTTCAAGAAATCTAACCGTCAAACATGACTTCGAGATTAGCATTGTGTAGAACTGCCTCGTTTGTTTTCTGCATTTTTTAAAGAATCAACCAAGAAATAAAATGAAAACAAAAGTAATTCACATCACAAAGATCGCACGGTGATTCACAGAGTACCGTATCATGTTGGGTTAATGTTCAAATTTTGCTCGTCATTCTGTTTGTGGGACTCGGCCTATCTGTTCATTATTGCGAGCCAAAGACGACGCGCTGCGTGATGCATAAGTGGCATTTATTGATGCAGAATTGCATCTGGCTGCTGCTTCGAAAGTCTCGCGTCCATTTATTTTCTAGTTCCGTCCATCCGACCCTTCTTGCACTTTCACTAGGAAACTGTCGAAAATAAAATAGTCAATTAAAATTTCGCATTTACGTGGGGTTTCAACCCACATCGTTTGGGCCCAAACCGTGGCCTCGAGCCACAGGCTATTGCGGCATTTTTTGTTTCTGTAAGCAACTACCCCCCATTGTTTGTTCTTGACTTGGATAATTGGTATTGTACATAAACCTTCAGCAGTCCAGCGAATGTTCTACATTCCTGTGAAAAGTGTTAGCTATCTTTGATTATAATCTCCGCAATCTCCATTACATCTGTCGGAGCAAAAGAAAGCCATTTCTCATCAGCCAGTTTAGGAGCATTACAAAATGCTTATTAGATGGCGCCACAGTGTCCTTTCATCGCTTTAGCAACGACGACCGTTTACACTATATATGCCGAGGCATGGATCTTTGGATGGCGCACGCGGCAATGCAATGTATTCTTGCCATCAGTTCTCCCGTACATAACGTGAAATTCTTATGCTAAAAAAGAAAATTCACGCAAATTTAGGCGTCCCCTGGGCAAACAGGGACGAGGACACTTGTGCCACCCAAACCGAGATACGTGAGAGCACCCTCTAAATCACTTAGTGACCATCACGGTACGCAGCCGCTTTTCGTCGCATATTTGGTCTTGACGGCTTAACTGTCAGTTAAGTTTAAAGAGATGTACAAAAAATCCATTTCCTGCTGTGTAAATTCTCTGCCTCTCAGTATAAAGCAGTTGAATTTCTGGAGCGCTTGCTTTCACCTCTCTGTCAGTATCATACATGTATTTCCTGCTGCGGCCTTGCGAGGTCACTCTACTTGATATTATGGATTTTTTTAAACTTCAGCACCGCCCTGTTATTTATTTCTTGTTTTCAAATAAACTTACTTATTTCTGTGTGTTCTAATTTAGTAGTAAACTGTGGGGTTTAACTTGCCGAAGCGAGGTTCGGTTTCAGTATTGCACCAATAAGAACAAAAAAAGAATGCAATTTTCCGCTCCCTGGAAAAGAAAATTTAACCAAGGTGGTGTACAGCAGCAGGGTGTTTCCTAGCGCGAGTAATTCTTCTCTGGTACCGCAGTTGCAGTGCTTCCAATACGTTCTGCAGCCCTGCGCTGCGCTCAAAATTCTCCACAGCGGCGCTGATGGACGGCAAACAACGTACACCTGGATTGGATGGAGATTACGGCTCACTCAGTACCTAATCACGAGCTGCGTTAAAGAAAAATCAAGCACTTTTAGGCCGCAGTGATGCTCACTGCAGGCTTTGCAGGCTCTGTGTACTTTTACAAGAAAAGAAGGGAAACCAGGCAAGACGTTCAACACGGTTAGGCGCACGGTTAGGTTCGGCAGTGACTTTGCCGAACATTTTCGGCGGTCACCAAGACGCTCAGCATCCTGAAGGTTCATTACCCATGGCAACACCATGAAAAGTTCGTCAGAAAGAAGAAAAGCAAAAGAGAGTTTTTCTGTGCTTGCGTTTGCGTGCTATGAACGCATATAGACGCTTTTTTTGGTGGTGGTGGGGTGCATGCTTGCAGCACTTAGATGCGTGTTCATTTGTCGAAACTAAACACTACCTCCCGTTATTCTGCCCTTCTTTCACGTAATGCGTACAATGAATTTTATTTCGAGATTTACAAGGGCATCCAGGAGCGGCACGTGGCGTGACAGCTTTTGTTTCAAGCTAAACAGCCTTTACTAAAGCCGACCATTGTGCAAGCAGGCACCAGTTCGAGCAGCTTGTATTCGGAACATTTTTCTTGTTGCGCTGCGTTACGAGACAAATCAAGGTTCACGAAGGTAACAGCTTTCAGTGCGAGTCTGTTAATTTGCTATCCTTCCGGGTTTCAAGCGGGCGCGTCGGAAAACCGAGCCAAGAGAAAAGCACCCTCCTCTTTGTCGTTTCCAAACTAACGGTGTTCCGCACAAGTAGTTCTGAAGAGTGGCTTAGGCATTCATTGTCTAACTGCGCTGCGTGAGCTTTGTATATCTGTTGTATCTCATACGCTAGATAGAAGGCAGGATTATGGGATTCTAAACAAAATGAACAAGGGCTCTGTATCTTAACACTTTTTAGGACGGCGGGACGCATCTTGCCCCATGCTGCAATAACGCAAAATGGGCAATGGTGCGCCTACGTACCATGCTTTTTCGCGCTGTACACTACCGAAGTGTGAAAAAAAGCTTGGAGGACGCTTAGGCTCCGCCTTTAAGAGTAGAACACGAGAGCGTTATCGAATGGCTGCTGCCGCTAATTGGAAGCTGCTATCTGTAGCCGCGCGAGGCACATAGCAATTACGTGCGTCGTCAAAGCATCATAAACTAAATCAACAAATATTCACATTGCGAAGTCAGTATTTATTAAATTATTTCATACCTTTCTGAGGCAGCATTTGTTTCACAGAACTGTAGTACGCGAGTAGGAACGTTCTCATTAAACGCAAGACGATTACATTGAACCCATCGTATTGTTTCGGTGCCCTGGCTGCCATCGTTGTCATGCTTTCCCGCTCCAGGTGAAATCTCAACGGACAGCTCTGCGAGGGTAACCCCGCGAGTAGCCCTATCTGCCGCGAGCTCGCTCATGCGTTCGACCAGCCGAACAGATGTCGAGCTTATCTCGGGCGCCATTCGGAACCGAACCACGCACGCGGAGACTCACTCACGCATATTGGCCGACCGCATATGTCTTCCCCCTCTCTCCGAGCGCCGACAGCGGAAGGCAAGGACCGCGGCGGGACGACGCTGGTAATCCCTGCGCACGCCGGCTGATACCGGACCCATCCTCGCGACAGGCATATCGTCGCGTGGCGCCAGAGTTATCGTGCGCTCGTGCGAGTGGGCGGGAGATGAGATCGTCGCCACCGCCTCGATGCCGGTTCGCCTCGGCCACCTGGCGAAAGAGGTGCCTCTGTGACCGCTCATCTGGCTATGTGCACGTTGTACCCGAGGCAGCCTTCTGCTGTTCATGCCTTGGCCAAGGCCTCATAAACTGTGGTCTTGTGGTGACGCACAAAAATAACGCTTTCGTTGGTTCCTACCTATGCCTTTGTATTTCATTTGCATGTATACACATGCGAGGAAAACCGCCGCGGTGGCTGAGTGGTGATGGCGCTCGGATGCTGGCCCGAAAGACGCGGGTTCGATGCCGGCCGCGGCGGTCGAATTTCGATGGAGGCGAAATTCAAGAGGCCTGTGTACTGTGAGATGTCAGTGCACGTTAAAGAACCCCAGGTGGTCGAAATTTCCGGAGCCTTCCTCTACGGTGTCCCTCATAGCCTGAGTCGCTTTGGGACGTTAAACCTCCATAAACCAGAGCAAACATGTGAGGAAAGACTGATGCATAACTGAGACGTTGGCGCCTCTCTTTCCCCTAGAGGACGAAATCGCCCTTCAACTTACAGCATAATGCGCAACAAAACACAGTAGCAGCATATAATGCACAAACCATAAGCGCTATCAGTAAATTACAAATCAACAATAAACTCAGTAAAATAGCAATAAACAACCAGCAAGGAAAAGACGCAGCAATAAGATCTGAAGCACATATATATGCAGATAACGCGACGAATCTATGCGTTCGTTACTATACTGGTATTGCTTTTGCGAAACGTTAGTGTGCCCTGATAAAAAAGGGTGAGGCTAAAAAAAGCTGCTTAACATTCACCCCAGTGCAGCCGTGCTGAACCAGAAGTTAGGTTGATGGACTTCTGTGTCCTTGTTTTGCTTGAGGCTTATAATTTGTCACAACTTTATGATTTGTCACTTTTGTTTTCGCACATTACTCATGAAGAATGGGTGAGACGCGGCCTGATGCAAACCTGCGCCTAATACGCTGTAAGTAATTCCGGTTTTCTATACTGCATCGCGCCTATTTATAAATCTTGGCTTTCTCGATACCATAGCGACGCTGTTCGAAACAAATGTTTGCTTTCAAAATTTTACTGTGACAATTGGAGTGTAGTTGAGTTGCACCGTGGGCACGCCATGGGCGTCTGCGGTTCCCTGGTGTTTTGGGTCAAAACGGTTTCTTCGCTGAGGAAGAGAAGCCGTTGAGCACTTTTATGTCGCGACAGTCTAATCTTAGCGGAGATGTGAAGAAACACATCTGGAGGACTGAACACTGTTGTGGCAAGACGAGGACCTTGAGTGGGAAGCGTCAAAGGTCCCTTTAAACCCGCCGTATCTATTTCAAGACATCAGTGAAACTGAAAGTTCGAACTCACTCCTCCGGAAGATTACACCAGAAAACTAGCCATTACTTCGCTCATTCGCCGCAATAGACATTTTTAATCATAGAGTTCGTATATTGCTATCCAGAACGAGAAAGCTCAAGATACGAGAGTTTTGTTCACTTTGGCCTTCGAGCAGTACTGTAAGTGATTTAGTGTATCAAATCAGCGACCTCGTTCTGAGCCTCAAAAGCGTGCAGCTGCTGAGCTCTTATTCCGTCACCGTATCTCTTCCATGCTGATAAAACGACGGAAGAGTGAAAACCTCCCTAAACGCAGCTGGGCCGCTCAGGAAATGAGGTGAATGAGCACTTTTGCAAATTGTTTCGTTACCTTGCTTGCGACACCTAACAAGATTTGTTCGACTAACTTTTTGGTTTTACTCGATGAGCTCCTGAGCGTAAAGATTATATTTTGTGAGCGCTACCTAAACCAAGCATACATATTTCATTCGGGCTCATCATTCTTTTTTTCGGATTGGAAGTTTTTGTTCTACCCGCCGCGGTGGCTCAGTGGTTAGGGCGCTCGACTACTGATCCGGAGCTCCCGGGTTCTAACCCGACCGCGGCGGCTGCGTTTTAATGGAGGAAAAACGCTAAGGCGCCCGTGTACTGTGCGACGTCAGTGCACGTTAAAGATCCCCAGGTGGTCGAAATTATTCCGGAGCCCTCCACTACGGCACATATTCTTCCTTTCTTCTTTCACTCCCTCCTTTATCCCTTCCCTTACGGCGCGGTTCAGGTGTCCAACGATATATGAGACAGATACTGCGCTATTTCCTTTCCCCCAAAAAACCAATTATTAAGTTTTTGTTCTGCTGCGCTCAATACTTTTTTTCATTTAATGGCATACTTTTCGCTACTTCACCCTTGTCGTAATCCTTCCTTTAAAAATGTTCTGTCGTTTTTTATTATTTTTTGCTATTTTTTTATGCGCAGCTCAAGCTTACTGGAGCGACGTGCACGGTGGGAAAAGCGTATCATTACTGGTAAGGTTTAAGCTCTTATTATTCCTGCGTTTTATCAATGGCACAATAGTTTTCGTATATTTCCTCGCTTTACAATTAATTAGATGCCCTGGGACTACACTGAGTCGTGTGATGCTTCTTTTTAGGGTAAATGACATCAATCCATCGCGCGATGTATTCGATTCGCCACACGTCCGGTATTGTGCGGCGCACTGAGTTGGGAGCAGGCCTATAGCCGTGACCGGCGCTCGTTAGAGATGTGGCCTCGTTAAACTTTGGTAAAGTTAGAGCCGGGGCTTTGCGTCGCGGGGCTTGTTTCAGCGCGTCTCTTTTTCGCCGGCGTCGAGAGCGACGTTGAAAGACGGGAAGAGTCAACGCTCGTCAATGTTAGCCGCGCTAGAGGAGACCGCGTCGGTACAGCTGCCTTGCTTTTGCGCTCTCAACGCTGCCCTGGCCGACGATTCGGTGCTCATTAGCGACGCTGTGCGGCGGCAGCCGCTGGTCACGTAATGACCGGGTTTCCGCACCGAACATGGATGTGGCGCAGAAGACGCGCCAAAAGAAACTTGATGGCACGCGCAATGGCTGTCGAAGGAAGGCTAGAGTCACTGAAAAGTACCACGTTCCTCTGACCCACGCAACATGATTTGGAAGGTATACGGCTTCAGCTGCCTGAAATTCCCAGGGTAGCAGTCCCCTTTGCGGTGCCCTGTGTATCTCTCTTCGCAACGTCCTTAAACTTATCAATAATTTAACACCCTGCATAGTTAGGGGACGGCAGAAGGTTAGGTGGTCGGATGAAATTAAGAAGTTTGCGGGCATACGGTGGCTACAGCTGGAAAAAGACAGGGTTAAATGGAGAGACATGGGAGAGGCCTTTGTCCTGCAGTGGGCTTAGTCGGGATAGTGACGACGATAATGATGATGTCGACGACACCTGCGCACCGGTCACAAGCTCACGTGACCTCGGTGGCAGGTGAACGATAAACAATGCAAAACAATGGCCGCACACAGCTAGCTCACCTAATTCGTAATTACCTTACCTACAAAAATCGGCCGTCATTTTTTTATTGAGCAGCTGAGTTGAACTGAAGAATGGTCACTCAAATTTGAGCCAAAAATCAAGGATTGGCAGCTCTTTCACGGATTTAACATCCGAAAGTTCTGGACAAAAGTATTTTTGAAAAAAAAACGGCAAAAAGTTTATGCACACAATTTTTTGTATATTGTAAGATTGTAAACAATAAATGTATCCACAGATCTTCTCTCGGCATGCTTTCATTTTTTTTCTTGCTATTAACGCCTTTGCTATCGTCCAAAGCGTTCCCCATTGGTTTGCCATTGCAGTCTTCACTGCTCGATGCGAGCGATGGAAACGCTAGAAAAGGTAGGTTTTGCTACATATCGGAAGAATGGACCACTGCCTTCAATCCAAAACTAGCGATCTTGACCTAGCTTCCTCGACCTTCAATCCCAAACAAAGGAACTAAGGACGAGGTCCCAAACTAGGGACAGCGACCTAGTGCTTGCAAGGACCGCTTCCTAACGGGCTGATCCAAGCATACCTTCTGTCTCCTGTATATCCAATATTTCCACCACCACTACCTACAGGAACGTTGTTTTCCAACTGCCTGAGGCGAAGGAAAAGTAGCCCTTAGCACGCTGGAATGCTACCGTGCAGCGCAACACGGCGGAAAGACGCAGTGCAGGCAGACGCGGAAAGGGGGACATGAGAGCATAGCGCAGAGAGGATGGCGCCGGAAAAAGGGGTTGCGCGCGACGTAAGCCCCAGACGACACACGAGTAGAGACACCGGACCTCCGAACGTCATCAACGCGACCCGCGAGAAAAAGCGAGGGCTGTTAGGCCACCGCTGCGGGCGCCGCTCTAGGGACGGGGCCCGGGGGACAATATTTCCGTGTATAGCGGAACCCGGAACCCTCACACATAAATAACTCAAAGCGGGCCACCGATTCAGGAAAAGGGGGACGCTGCAGCAGAGGCAGGCCGGTGGAGGGAAGGAGGGATGCTGTCGACGTAAGGGGCGGGGGGGGGGGGGGACCGCAAATGAGAGCGTGCCCCATGACTCACGGTACAAAAAGCACGGACTCGGGTGTCCCGTGTAGGGTGACCAGACAACGGCACGACCAACGGTGGACTATATGTACTGTTGCCGGGTTGGCTCAGTGGCGTGATTAGCCTTATCCAGGCCTCACTCCTTTTTCCCCGCAGCATCTATCGATGCGGCGTTGTCCGTGCACCCATCACTTTTTCTTCCCCTATTCGGGACTATTTGCGCTGCTTAAACGAATGCTGGGAACACCGGGTCTAGAGAGACATAACTCAGCCGACCGTAAACAGTTGTTCAGTACGCTTGGCGTGACATGAGGCTTGACCACTACGGCTAATTCCGATGCTTCACAAGGCGCTTCCTTACTGCTGCTTTTGGCCTTCATTACGTCGTAAGCTACATAGGAAAGAATGCCGGAAACTAAAAATGCTCATTTTCGCTTGCGTGTACGCACTGCGAATTTTCAAGCACTACCCAAATCTTGTTCTCAACTGAGTTGTGCTTCTTGCTTAAATGCAAACCTTTTTGTTTAATCATGCAACATGTACTTCTTACCTTTGAGTCTGGAAAGACTCATACTCACTTGTCATGTATGTGCTGAAATTGTCGCAACTGTGCCCGAGAATTGGATAGAAACAATCAAGGCGTTTGGATGTGTAACTCGTGTTTTACGGTTAAAGAGTGTAACTTTCAGCTCCCGATTTGAGCCGACGGAAGGAGATAAAGATTCACAGGAGCACACATGAAACAAGGATGATGTAGCGGCAAAGATAATGTTTCATCTTATTGTCATTTTTTGTTATTTCGTTGATTAAGCGGATAGCTCTCCAAAAAAAAGGGGGGGGGGGGCGCCTGCCATTTGTAAAATAGGGTGCTCTGCTTCAGGAAGATTGTGACTGAGCTTGACTAGAGATTGTCCAAAGCGAAATCATCACAGTAGAGGAAACCTCTCCAGAACGTAATGGCTTGGGCGTCCGCCCAGCAAGTGAAAGAAAGTCTATATTTTCAGTTCAGCACCACCAAAACTCGGCGTCTAAAGTGATCACTGAAGAAAATATCAGTTCGCAAAAGTTTTGCGATTAACTCTTCGACGTCTGCAAGTGACACAAGGTGCTTCTAGTCTCTCACTCACTGCCGATTTCACGTCCTTACCAACAAGTTTTCATCGAAGTCACGCCGAGCATCAAAGCAAGACAAGCGTTGCCCTTAACGGGATTGCACGTGTTTTTGTTCCTTTTGCTATTCCATGAAGTAGTCCAAGCGGTATAAGTATATAAGAGTGGCAATATAGTTTAAGCCTAACGTTCTGGATATAAAAGACGAGAAAATCAGTTGTGGCGTATGCAATTAATTACCTAACGTGGATATCCTTAACCAGAAGAGCCGCTCAGGTGCGCAACAAAAGGTTGCTGATCTTTTTAATAGGCAGTAAAATGTCTCCATTAGCTCACGCAGCGAAAAGGATGCCACGTCTGCACCTAGCGTGCTACTGTTGGGCTAATTAGGTGTAGAACAGGGTGTGCATGAGAAGTGCGGCTGCCGGCCGCTTTCACGTTTCGGCTTTCGCGCGCTTCTTTTTTCTCGACGATATTTGAGCGAAGGTTGCAGCTCTTCAGGCCCACCACATCGATGTTCGACCCGATATGCTTGCTTGGTACAGCCTGAGGTTGCGGGAATGGCGAAACTTGACGCTCGGGTCATCAATAAACGCGTGTAAAATGATTTGGACGCCAATTCGAGAGTATTATCAGTGTCTGTGCTTTAATTTCATTTCTTAATCTAAAATAGTGATGACGCACGATGAAGGAAAACAGCGTGAATCCTGCCGTATAGCGCACGTTTGTGCACCTGAGCTGCTTACGTCTTGTAAACTAAAAATAAAGTGAGCGATGCTGAAACGGCGGTGCGGTTAATTGCAAAAAAATCTCGCATTTTACTACGATAGCATTAGATGCTTCATCGAAAAAGCTGTCTTTTCTGCAGGTGAAGCCTGGCAGTAATTCGAGTATGGAGACCAAGCGGATTCATGCGGACCACAAGGTCGCCTAATCACGTCCAGCTTGCACCGCGACCCGCTTTCACTTTTTCGTTATCAAAGCAGCTCGTTACTGAAACAGTCTTCTAAGTGCCATCTTTCATACAAGCCCGGATCAATTTAAGAAGCCCATCACGCCTATATTTTATTAACACCATTTGTAAGCCCATCTCTCATGTAAAGTGCACGCCCTAGGGCCCTTGAGCTGTTTGAAGTTAATAAATGAAGCGCTAAGGAGCGTCGCGCCACCTGACGCCAATGGGAGGAGGACGTCGCGCCAGCTGCAGCCGAATGGAGAGAGGGTGCAAAGATGAAGGGCGACAAACGCGGATGAGTGCACATGCAGATGCCAGGGAGAAGAGGTAAAGGATGAAGTCGCCGGAGAAACGTGCAATGCACCCAACGCTGAATCATGGATGAAGCCGGTCTTTTGACAGGCTCCGACGTCGAACGGCGCGCCCTGTGATTTCAACAGGAAAGCAAAAAAAGCTATCTCCAAAGTGAACCAGCCAATCCAGTGGATGCAGCAATACGGAAAACTGAAGCAGAGTGGTGGAGACAGTATAACCTTGCCAAACGGGATACGGAAGGAGATGAAGAGCGGGAAGTGCGAAGATGAGGGAGCAAGAAGAGGCGAATGATGAAGTATATGAAAAATCATGCAGCAGAGAGGCGTCTAATGTGGCTTCAGAGACCGCCGAACATAGGGAATGGCGACTCGAATGAGTAGCTCAGGCGGGCTTTCGCAAGACGAAACCTCAGAATAGACTGCAAAAACATTTGAGCGCAACTCTAATTTTCAAACTTATGAAGATATAAACGAAGGTAAAGAACGCTCAACAAAGGCAAACTTGCTAGCGCACCTAAGACGTATTTTACTTAACCAAATACGTCAGAAGCCTTTTTTTTTCGAAGCAGAACGGTTGTCACAGTTGCACGCCCTGAAGACATTTGCGCAAAGCAAACGATGGCTTAACAAGCTTAAAGCTTTTTGATAACAGCAGGAACTTTGCGCAGCAGCTTGTGTGTGGAAGGAGGGGGGAAGTCGGTAGAAAAGGGTGTGTTATCCATCTACCGTTACCGGACGATGTGTCAGAGAATAAAGGCGCCTTGGGCATCAGCTGCGCAGCTATAGCGTGCTGAGCTACAACTGTGAGAAGCGAAAAATTACTGATATCGCTAGGTACTTTATATTGGTGGACTGCCTCTCCAGCGACACCAAACGGGTACGCAACGCCTGAGTGAAAGTTATCAGCCATCCTCGGAGGCCGTGGTGGGCGGAATGAAAGTACGAGCGCAAATATATTTCCGGAAGTAGCGAGGAGGTCACAGAGCGGCCAGAGCCCCACTGTAGCGCGCATTCTGGACATAACTGCCGGGGAGGTCGCGACTTCTTTTAATGGCTAGGATAAGGAGTGCTCCGTGCTGGAAAAATGCACCATGGGCCGAGGAAGAAGGAAGAAAAAAAGGCGAAGCCGCCACTCTCTCCGCCGCCGCCGCTGCTGCGCGCTCTCCACAGTGCGCTGATGCGATTACGTGGCGTGGGCCACGTCCGGAAGTCCATTTCGCTAAGCGCCCACTTCTCGCAGGCTGCTTTCTTTCGCATTATTCGCGCGCGACGCGCCGAATGATAGAAATTCACTTCGTGTTGAATAAGGGCTTCTTGAGAGAAAATGTGTATCAGCATTTTCATTCCACTTTCTCAAACGATAAAATTAAGCCTGGTGTAGTGATGGGCAAGTTAGTTTCACATACTGAAATATGCAGCGGTGGCATACGGGGGACGAAGAGAGGACGAGAGACAGTCAGCACAGCTATGTGTCTCGTCCTCTCTTCGTCCGTCGTCTACCAGCGCTGCTTATTTGAGATAAAACTGAAACAAGCACAACTTGCGAGTCGCAGCTAAAAGCCCTGCAGTGGTCGGGAGTTTATTAAATGCTTCTTCTGCCTTGCAATATTTTCTTCTGCAGCTTTATAACGCATGCAGCGTTGCGTCAGGTAGTAGCTGGGCGAATGCTCTGATCCTTACTTGGTTCCACTGCAGGCGCCGGTCCCAACCAATGTAGTTGCGCTTTCGCTCTTTCCGATGGAATTACCTATGAAATGAAAGGAACTTTTGCCGAACTCTCGCGAAATTATCACTTTACAACCATGCTATCTGTTCTTGTAGTAAAAGTAATAGTACCTTGGTATTAGCGGCGCAGGGGCGCTCAAGCTGCAGTGTGCCAGGCACGCAGTGGTATGAGTTAGCTAACGTTAGTGAATGTTCAGGTGAAAGATAAGCGTTTAAGAAATGTGATGATATATTAACCGTTGCTTAAAATTGAACTGAACTCACTGAAGCTGTTAATTTCTCTGAAAAAATTAGAACTTTGCTTTATGACACAACTGGCGTCATGCCCAGTACAGATGCTGGATGAAATTTGACGTGTTTTCTGTTTGCATTTTTATTTCTTGTAGGCACTGAATAGTAGACTGAAAAGAAAACTGTCATAGATGTGTGACTAGCTAGACATCATTAATTTCTTACAAAAAGCATGATCTTGCAGACTTGTTAAAACAAAATCTTCGAAGCTTACCTCATCCTGAAAATTGTAAATGCAGATACCGTATTAGCTAAAAGAATGCAGGCAACAGGATTCGCTTCTGTATGGCTAGTGGAGCACTAGCCATACAGCACCCCTAAAGGCCAAAAGGTCTCCAAGATGAGAACAAGGGTTATCCTTAACCAACCCAGATTTAAAGCGCAAGGGGTGCCTTAAGTGCCGTGCTACAGGGCTAAGAAACAACTCTCGTTCTTTAATTACTTTTTGGAAAAGACGGCATGCGGCTTCAAATAAATAGCATCGAAGTTATCTCCAAGAAACTGGCATTACAATAATTCGCGTGTGCCGAGCTGACTGCCTGGCGTTACACAGCAACAATCCGAGGTGCGCACGATGCGCTACGACACAAGATTCGCCACTGACGGTGTTTTACATTCCCGCGAGGTATGTGGAAAGTTAAAGGGTAGATATGGGTTCCTCACTTGTTCAAAGCGAAATAAAAGCACGCTCACCAGTCGAAAGTTTTGTGCGCGCTAAAGAACTCCCCGTGTTCGATACTAAACCGAGGCCCTACACCACGATGTGCCGCAAAACTCGTTCGTCGGTCTTGCCATAATTATGGCCTCACTTCTTCGCCTGTCTACCGTGCCCAGGTTGGGCAGTAGGTTCAGTTCTCTCCGTTTGGGCTCCTTGATTAGGATATCTCGGCTGAAATGCAGATGCGACAAAAATTTTTCTCATTAGAGTAATTCCCAGGAACCATTTGCTCCGACACTTCACGCACACTTGGCTACCTGAGAAGGAATCTGAAATCTGCATCCCCTAACATAAAACAACTCGCGTATGAAACATTTGTGCGGCCAAAATTAGAGTATGCATCATCCATCTGGCACCCATGGCAATCGTATCTCACCATCGAATTGGAATCAATTCAAAATCGTGCAGCTCGGTTCATCACTTCATGTTACTCAAGAGAAGCCAGTGTCACCGCCCTCAAGCAGTCCCTCCGTCTCTCAACACTGGAATCACGCCGCGTCGTTTCCCGCCTATGCTTACTTCATACATTTTATCATAACACAAGATCGCGGCACGCTCTATTAACCGCCCCACTACGAACGTCCTCCCGGCTTAGTCACGGTAACCCGATAGCACGCATCAGTGGCCACACGTCAGCTTACAACAACTCATTTTTCCCCAACGCAATAGAACTATGGAATTCACTGCCTAACGACATCGCTGCATGCACTGATCACAAAACATTCCGCGAGAAAATAAAAATTCACCTCACATAAATCTTGATCACTTCTGCGCTCTTTTGTAGCGAGTATTGCTTGACATATCTTTGTTAAATGATGTATCACTTGCTGGAAAACCCTGATATGACTACAACCCCTTTTATGTTTGTTTGTATGTTTGTTTCTTTTTATTGTTATGCATGTTCCCATCATCGCCGTTGGAAACCAATATGCCCCCCCTTATGTAATGCCTTCGGGCCTTTAAGGGATCAATAAATGAAATGAAATGAAATGAAATACCCCTCCCTTAAATATTACCTTCCAGGTTGCACTGTACCTCGGCACCCTGATATGTGCATTAATGGACTGATTATATCCTGAAAAGCGCTCCCCGTGTCGTTTCCCACATCAGTTTCTCCTTCACCTTTATATCCATTCATGCGTTGCGCTTGTGCTGGATAGGGAACGGGCCTTTCGAACAGCGACAGGTGCGCTGCCTACCCGCAGTAGCATGTGCGTTCATTTTAGTGTTTCTCGTTTCGCTACAAGGCGATAGCGCATTCTAAGTTGTCCGGCCTGGGCGAAGAGAACACATTTGATCAATAATTGTGGTACTATAAATTCATTCATAATCTCCTGCCATGGGCATGAGACCCGAATAAGACGACATAATCATCTCGTAGCAGGCGGAATCTATAACAGTTTCTTTACGATTGTAGTTATCTAAGCGCATGCAAGGTTAACTTTACGTTATAAAGGCTAGAGTGTGCTCTAACGGTAATTAAAAATAAATTAAAGACTTTTAGAAAAGGGGGACGCTATAAATTAGGAATAATGGGGCGCCAGCGCACAGGTGCAGGGCACGAATGCACCTCAGGTTATTGTTCTGCGCATGCGCACTGGCACCTGACTATTTCTCTATCCCAATAACTGATAGAGTCCGCTTATTGTAAATGTCTGTATTAAAAACTGTAAAAAAAATTTACGGGTTGGCTTCGCTACGCGCCTGCTAGACAAACAAAAAGCACGCTTCAAGGGCACGTTCGTTAACTGAGTATACATAAATTGCAGGTGGATATCTGGACATGCAGTTCTTCGTTTCGTCAGGAATACTCTATATACTCTAACGTTGTAAATCTATTCTATTAAGTTGGTCACGTTTTATTTTACAGTGAGTCAAGATTTTAAAATAACTGGTTACTATATCTTGTAAGTGCGGTGTGCCTCGTAGCCTTACGCTACCAACAATCGGTTCGTCCGATGGCCATGCCCTCCGCAGAGTATACAGCCGGGCGCCTTTTTTTTTCCAGCTCCACCTGCTCCTATTCGGACTCATTCCGCTTTTCAGGCACTGTTTGAGAAGGGGCGATAACCTTGCTGATTTATGAGCGGAGCCATTGTCGACATGTGCGCTGGCTGCAGCCTATTCGCAACTGTTTCTTTTTTTTTCCACACCCCACTCGTACAATCCTTGTTACTATTCCTTTCCGCCTGCTCTCGGTAAGTCCGCCGCACCCGGGCAGCCTTTGGTTCTTTGAAAAGATAGCACTGCAGCGGAGCGCTTGGCGCCGCCGTTGGCGCGAACGCGATTTCACGCTTCCGGGCGCCGCATTGGTTCGGTACGCGGCTCCGGTCTCTGCTGCACGCTGCATCCCTCGCTGCCGGGGGATGCGGCTTCGTCCACGGCTAATTTCATAATGGGTTTTTGTTCAGGCGTTCCCTTTCCGGGCGTTGGGTGGCATTGATCGGCGGACCGATACTAAAATGGCGACCCCGCTTCTAGTCCGATCCGAGCGCGTTGCCGGTTTGCATCTGTCCAGCGGATAAAGACGGTTGTACTCGCGTGACGGTGTTTCCCGTGTTCGAAACAACACTCTTTGTAATCCGCTAAGAGGCTTACTGCCGAAGCGTTCTCTCGTTTTTACAGCCCCAACCTTTTCCGCAAAATGTAGGGGCACTTTCAAGCTTCGTACAATGGCGTGTTCGTGCCGCGCCGTTGTTGCGAGGCTTTAAAGCGCCATCCCTAGTACACAGCCAGGCGCAGTTCATCGGGACTGCTGAGCCTACTTTGACGAAGCTTCTTTTATTGCATTTTGGCCCCATTATACCCTCAGTCCTGAAGGTTTATTATGGCAAAATCCAGAAAATAATGTTACTAATAGTAGTCAAATACATAACTATTTATAATCTTTAGTCAGCTTTGATGATGAATGTCAAATGAAGATTACAACAATATCACCCGCGCTTCCAGCTATGGGCTCTTATTATAGCCCACGCGATAAATCTTTTCTGAGCAAGTTTGCTAACATTTCGTCGAGTAAGGAAGAGTCTCTATGGGTTTTCTTTCGTCTCATTTCGGCGAAAATTACAGACAGTCACCGCTGCCAACCAAACACAACAAGTGCACTAATCATAGTAACTTCTATAAACGCCGCAAAACAAGCAAAGGGTTTCGGTCTGCTCACAGCGTCAGCATGGAGCGCTTCATTGTAAGCATCTAGAAAGGCCTCTAGTCGGCGCAGCTTATAGGATGAAGAGACCCTGCTGCGACGCTTTTATGAGACAAATTCAGAAAATTGACAATAATCTTCATTTATGGCCACCTTTATTGCCCACAAATGCATGCCATACCCGTTAATATATTTTCATGCATGACAAAGGCTTTTTCTGCTTAGTGAGGAAGCTGGGGCATGTCACTGAGAGGTACCAGGTGCCGGTCATTGATTCCCTTCGGGGCTGTCGCCGCATGTTGACGCGCAAACAGGGAGGACGCGACGAGCGAATATTAACGAGTAATTTACAAAAAGCTTGACGCACCATTCCAGTGGTGGGCGCTATCTTGTGGCTTGGCACTCCCTGCCACGTATGCATGCAGTTTGCAGCGCATATCAAAGCAGATGTACGCAGTGCCACCCTAGTCGCGGCACAGCTGGCATAAGCCCCAGCTCGGGCAAGCTGACCACGTCTACTGGGCAGCTGTGAGAGGTTTACGCTTGGATAGCGCTAGACTCGTCTCTCTCCACTTATCTCCTCCTATATTCGGCGTCTTTCACAATCTTTCTGCCTTCCCTTGAGCTACAAAAGAAAGAAAATATTTTCTTGTTATCCTGAAAACAAGCGCTCTTTAGTCTTAAACTTTATCTTCGAGGCCGTTTTATCTCTGGGAAAACCAAAAACATAGAACTTAGACTTACTTGCTTTAGTAAAGCCGCCTTTAGCCACGTGTGCGTTAGAGATGAGCAGTGACTTTATATAGCGTGCTAAGTATGAGCTATGTGCTACCAAACGTAAAAGAAAATAATGACTCTATATCCTAAAGGCTAGCGCTCTTTAGCCTCAAACTTTATCTTAGAGGCTGCTTCCTCTCTGAAAAACAAACAACAACATAACTTAAGCTTACTGATTTTAGTAAAACTGCCTGTAGCCGCAGTTACGTTTGATATGATCACAATCAATTTGCATGCCGTGCTATTCTGCACAGCTTTCACTGCTCGATCACCAAGTTCGCGGCCGTATCATTTTTCGCTGAAACGAGCAGCCGCAAAAGTCTCAGAGATGTTTTTAATTCCCTTAGAAAGTATTCATATTTCTTTTCTGTGTGACCATCCTTCCACGGCTGCTTATTGTAAGTATAAACTTTATTTTCTCCTAAATGCTTCCCAATTACATCTACTTAGTGAATAAAAAAGGCCCATAAGTCAAATTTGCACTGTCCCACACTAGCAGTGACCGTCGATAGCTCGTTACCAAAATTGCTTAGAGGAACTTGAACCAAGCGGCAAGCGTATGGTCGGATATGACATATAGCATGCAGACTATCAGTACGCCCTCATGCTAAACTTTTGATTCATCGAGTTGATGTTGCCCAGTTTTATATGGCGCAGTGTAAATCTAAAAAGGCTTTTCGCAGTAAAGCTACCGCTGCAAAAACTAGGTGTTGTAGGGTCTTCTTGACGTAGTGCATGTTTTCGCAATTCTAGGAGTTCAAAGTGATTATTTTGAGGACGAAGCGAATTTATGGGAAACTCTTGCTTACCGTGGTGGGAAGGAGTGGGGGGTTGTTCCTGTATATGACATGAATTGTTTTAGACTTCAGTTGCAGGAGATAATAGAAAACACTATGATTTCCTTATATAATATTTATTCTCAACGGCTAAAAGCGTCTCCCCCTCTCCGGATCGGCCGCTGCAAGGAACAATATTTCTTTTTAGTCAGAAATAAGAAATATGCCTGCTTGGTCCAACAGACCAAGCTCTAATTAGCCAAGAATAGTTCTCCTTTAGGCACAGAACTTGCAGCAGTTAGATTATAAACCTTTGTTTTACTCTGCCAGTGACATCGAGCGTTTCACTCATCGGTGTTGTGGTGAGCAACAAATGTTCATTAGTCTTAGTTCTCATTTCTTATAAGAGGATCGTAATATCTAAAATATTTAAAGTGTTTGACAAAGACGTACTCGCCACTTTTCACCAAAAGGTGTCAGATAAAAGAAAATGAATACTGACACTAGCGCTTTCGGCTTTTTTTTCTATACACTTTCAGTCACTTCGGCTCGATCCTCATCAGCAAATTGAGTGATGCTGAGGGTCATAAGAAGCCTCACACTCTAAAATAAACTTAAGTATTATAGATTGCTCGAGAGTCTAGTAAAGAACCATCCAACAAATGGCAAAGATTAATAGCGTTCAGTACTTGGGAACGATATTTCCTCCCAGGTTCACCTGGCGATGCAAAGTTAGCTCATGACAGATAAAAAGAAAACCAACTGCTCGCCTTTCAAAATGGCGATGAACAGAGGAGCGGAGTGAAGAATGAAAAGGTGAACAAAAAGCGGAAAAAAGACACCAATAAGAGATCCGCAAAGAAGAAAGAAAGCGAACGTAAGTAGTCGCGGCGCGAGGAAAAACTGTGCGGAAAAATGTACAAGGCGTGTGCAGCTATAAGTACTTGCTCGAGTTTTAGTAGCTGGTATTTGCTTCTTGAACTTGCACCCTCTTTTTTGTTCCGTCAATTCACCGAACCCGTAGTAAATGCTTCAATTTACCAATTTAAGGGCTACAACAATGAAAACACGGCTTGTTCAATGAAGCGAGATGAAATAATAGAAATGTACTAATATAAAAATAAAGTGTCAAGAATAATAAAAGCCATTTGACCAATATATTTATAATGAATAATAATAATAACAAACATTTTTACTAATAATAAAGACCAAAAGGAAACAAAGCTGCGCAAGATTCCGAACTTTGAGGCGCAGGAAGGACTTTGTTTTTGCATCTATTAATCGCGTTATCAGAGACACAAAGGAATGTTTTGCAGGGACTTCAAACTTTCATCATACCATCAGCCATTAGATATTTGGTTTCAGTACTGAAAAGAATATGTTTGGGTACGGAGTTACGTGGTTGTCGACTTTAGGAAACTAGATGCATTGTTACAAACCTGCATGTAGCTAAGGCATCAATTACTGAACGCATTATTGCCAGGGAACTCAAACACTGCCTCACCAGCTCTGGTCCCCTTAGCATACTGCGCTGAAATGACGCGCATATGGTGTTGCCAACTGCAGCGCAAAAAACAAGCAGTTTGAAAAAAACAAGCAGTTTGCACCTATTTAGATCTGAGATAACCTGATAAGAAGAAATTAAGAAGATCATAAAACATGATACCAGTGGAAACCGAGCCCACGATCTCCGTAGGTTGTAGGACGTGCTTTGCTAACTGAGATACGGCAGCAGCTACATCCTTTTCTCGATCCCAAGCTATTATTTATTTATTTACTCTTGACTGGTGTTAACAGTGCTCGCAAATGTTACATCCAATCCTAGCAGTGGTCGTGCCACGTGAGCCTGTCGAAGGTGGAAAGAAACATTTGTGCGAAGTCCGGTTGTGCTGCCAACGGAAACAAGAGCACCTGAATCGAGACCTCGGCTATGCTTTGAGTGCACAATGAATATGAGGTGTTCGTATCATTAATTACACAAGAGAACAAGAGTCATTGAAGCAAATGGAAGTCCGTCAAATATTTGCTGCACATAATGAGAGCTACAACAAAGCACTGAAAATTTGCGCAAGACTTTCAAGCGTCATCAGTACATGGCGTCATGGCGCAGTGGACACCTCGGCCAAAGATAATGTTCATATGAAACAGTTGACCAAACTATTGCACAAACTCAATCCCAAAAACTGAACAGTTTATAAAAGACGATACTAGAACACCAAACGACCACACTCGAGCATACGTGAGTCCTTTGTGGGACACTGGCTTCTTTGTGTTTCGATGCATTTGACGATGCCGACGCAGGATAGCGGTCGGCTGAAATCTTTTTTATTGGGCTAAAACAATTTTTTTTCATAATTTATCAAGAAGGCAAGCAAAACTGAGAACAAGAGAGGTGTAGAAACGTCGCGGGCTGGAAACACAAAGAGCTGCGGCATTTAAAAATAGGCGGGCAGGGCTATGCACCGTTATTTCTGGTACACAGGCCATGAAGTAAAGGTGTTTAAAAGTTGAAATTTTGCGGTCTTTTCAATATCTACAGGTGCAGACTATAAAACAGTTTGTTTTTTCAATATTGGCGACTATAACATTGTATTCCCAACGCTTTTAGAATTATGAAGTTTTTCGATACTTGTGCCCTGCTTGCACCTAATTTCTTATGCTCTGGTGCACAGCTTGCTCTGCGGGCTATTCATAGGGTGCGGGTTGTATACCGACAATTATGGTACTTAGACAATTAGGAAAAGCTTTTCTTATACATAGACGTGCGGTACGGTAGCAAAATGTCGCATATACTTTGACAACATGGTTTAAAAACAAGATGCAGAAAAACAGAGTGTGAGGCTGCGGCGAGTGCACGGACGCGATCCTTCTGCTTGGCGCTAAGCTCTCCGCTCGGAGGCGTCAGGGACTGAGGCGGTCCACAACCATGGAGCCGTACAATAAAGTTTAACGCACAAACCAATGAAACACATGCCTGAAAGAAACCTTACCTTCGTCCTTGTAAAACGCCTTGTAAAACGTGCCGCTAATTTTCATTTTCAGGCTAACAAAAATACAAATCGCAATCCGCAGCGTACTGAAAGTGCTGGTTTGCCTGCAAAGCAGCCGCAGTTTGCCATTTTAAGCGCGGAAGTGTTCCCTTGCTCTATAAGAACATCTAAAACTCTAAGCTATTGCAAGCAGCCAGCGCATCCTGCCTGTGTTGCTCTTAGTGTGGCTATTCGTTTCCATCCACAAGCTTGGCCAACGAACCAGCTGCCGACTCCTATCAGGATGTTTTCCTTTTAGTTTTTATTCCTCTACCGTAGTCTAGTGCGCAAAATCTCGAGCGAGGCCGATTTATTCTGGTACTGCCATGTTTTTTTTTTCTTGACTTCACTTTTTATTTTTTCGAAAGTCTGTTGGCAGCACAGAGCTAGAGGCCTGGTGATTTATGGCCCTCACGTATTTTCGTGGTGAGGCAGCAAAGGCAGTGCAGCCAGCTCGGCCATTCGCTAACTTTTCTTTATCTCTGCCGCCCCCTCAGCTGCCTTGCGCAGCCCTCCAGAGTTGCAGCGGCGGCAACGCGCGTAGGCAAGACCGCTCCCCAAGATTGATTCACTGAATGACCACTTCAGCGGAGCTCTTCCAACGAGCGCAGAGCGCGCAGTCTCTACCCCCGTTTGGCACTACCGGGAACATTTCTGAAAGCTCGCTCAAATTTACCTCTTGAGGCCGGTTTCCCTCTATGCTCTTGGTGCTGTTTATCTAACCCGGTCTATCGCTCATCTTTATGTTGTGCGTGCAAGTGTGCGCATCTGATGGCGGGAATGCCTAATGAGTGAGTGAGTGAGTGAGTGAGTGAGTGAGTGAGTGAGTGAGTGAGTGAGTGAGTGAGTGAGTGAGTGAGTGAGTGAGTGAGTGAGTGAGTGAGTGAGTGAGTGAGTGAGTGAGTGAGTGAGTGAGTGAGTGAGTGAGTGAGTGAGTGAGTGAGGTGCTGAGTGAAAGGGTGGGTGAGTGGCTGAGCGAGAGAGGCTGAGTGAGTGAGTGTCCGAGTGATCGAGTGGCGTTTTGGTGAGTAAGTGGCCGATGAGTTCTTCAGTAACTGAGTGAGTTACTGAGTGGATGGCTGAGCGAGTTAGCGGCAGAGTGAGTGAGTGAGTGACTCAGTGGGTGGCTGTGTGGCCAGCTGGCTGAGGAATAAACAGGCGAAGGCACCATCACCGGAAGTTCACTTGGGTCATTCTCAAAGGCAGGCGCGGGTAAAAGGTAAAAGCGTCAAAGATTTATTTATATTTGATTTAAAGTCCATGACGGTGGAACTTCTCAGTGCAGGTAATTTAGAGCTTGGCTTATATCTCTGCATAATTTTTTTTCAGGAAAGACAAATATCGGCTATTTGTTTCAAACACTGCTTCTTTACGGCGCTGTTCTAAAGGCTCCTGTTGGCGACAGATACATGCCCCTCTTCTTTTCCTTTTTTCGCGAAGTTTACCACTGCAGCAAACAGAGCAAAATCGCGAGCACCACACTAAAGAAACAAGTCCCTAACTCGTGTAGAGTTGATTTTATTTCGTTGTTACCAGCATAAAGCGCTTGAAAGTAAACGCTTTTGGTGTTGTATTCTTTGATATCCGGTACTTGTCGTGTTTTTGCGCTTTCATTTTTCCGCATTCGTTACCACTATGAATTACGTCGGAGAAGGTTTTTGCAGTTCACCTTTGGCGTCTTTCGAAGTTTTTCCTCCTCACTTTCGAAAAGCACTGTTTAATGGTATAAACGCTCGTTCTCCTCACGTGATTATACTTACTCCAAGTATAGTCCACCGAAGCACTGCGATAACTGTAGCTCGGAAAAGCGGCTGCGCGCTTCCGTTTTGTCCACTCCGTTCTTCGCGTGCCGACTGTCGCCGCTGAACAAATGGCGTTCCTTTGTTTGCAAGCGCGTGAATGCACGAAAGTGGTTTCCGTAAACGAGCCAGGAACTTCACGAGCCCCTTCGGTAATTTATCAGTCGGGATAATTATTCGGCTCGCCACTCTCGGAGACGACGACATGTGTGGGTACGGCCGCCTGTTATCTGCGTGCGCCGCGCAGTCGGCAAAACCCGTCCTCACAACCTTTTATCTCGTTCTCGAAACACGCGCTCCTTAGGCTGCGCCCATTGTGTGCCACGATATGCACGCTTTTGTTATGGGGAGAGGAACAACGCCAGCTTTAAGATTTCCTAGATAATTATTCGCAGTTCCCGCTCTTAACGCGGGCCATATACACTGCGAACACGAAGTTGCGCGCCTCCCGCTTCGGCGACTCATTCTACGCTACGATAGTTAGAACCCTTTTGATACACAAGGAAGGGGCTATTCGCAATCGCGACTGTGGTGCGTGAAAGCACTTACATTCCCGCTCCTCTGGAAGCTACGCAATATAACTCTAATACAAAGGAGGTAAATATATCGCATGATGTAGTCCCTGTCCGTCTATAAAATGGTCCTAAGATCCCAGCAGGCTACAGGCTGCGCTAGGATTGGTAAAGTTGGCGACGCGTTCTTTGAGCACAACACATATTTTGCAGCATTTTTGCGATATGAAAAGAAATATTTTTGCATTTCCCTCGACAACAGCCCTCAGCGCTAATCTTTGCGTTTTCACTTTTCGGCTACCACGGTTGTCCCGTCAAAGTGAAAATATGGTCGACTTCACGCGTCAAAGCAACCCCTCCAAACACATAGCACCTTAACATGGCAATTTTCTTTTTTGATGCTTTGTTTTTGCTCCGTCATTTTGTTGGCATTTATCGCCAAGTTTTCTTTTTCTCTTTGCAAAGACGTGGTACTTTAACTCGTGCTCTCAGAATGAAAGGGTTCCGAATGCGACGTCTTGCAATTGCGAAAGAAACGAAATATGAAAGGAAGGACAGTCTCGGAGGGGAGACAGAAGCAATGGAGAGTGTCGAACTTTTTTGTGGCGCTGGAAAAACAACCAGCCGCCAAATTCCTTTCTTTTTATTTATTACAAAAACCAGCAAAGAGGACTGGGCGTTTAATTCCGCGCTGATGGAACTGTGAAGCGTTAAGAGCCAACAGGTGGCACCAGTGCGCAACAATAACATGTGTGCTGTCGACCTGCCAGACTTTCTGCTTGGCTTATACTGCACGCGAACGCGGCAAAACTCTTTAGATTTACTGATATTGGCTTGAACTTTCGGCACGCAGTTATAAAAAAAAAGCTCTCTGCGCATACTAGTTCTGACAAAGTTTTCCGGAAATGAAACTGAACACAAGTTTTTACGTTAGCCTCTGGCTCAAATCAAATCTGAGATTGCAAAGTGCCCTACTACAAGCAAGAAACATTTGCCCAGAAAAAAAAAACAAGGAAAGCCGTCTTGTCAGGAAATCTAAGCGCAGTGTTGGACCAAATGCGAGCGCCGCAAGTTTTCTCAGCGGGCCGAGTTAGCTCTGAGTGTGTTCGCTTTCTGTTTTCATATTTCGTTCACCACAATTTCATTACCAGCACAGAGAAACTGACGGTTGATTTGCATAGTTAAGCCAGATAAAAATAACGTGCGCAAGCGCGTAACGCGAATATTGCTTTCCATAGTTTACCGTCCACCTGCCGCTTAGGTCACGTGACTTTGTGATGTAACACACACACACATGCGCGCCCGCACACACACACACGCACGCACGCACACAGACACGCACACACACGCGCACAAGAATGTTGACACGGGGTGGTTTATGAGCCCGAGCTTTTAGTCGGCTGCGTAGGGAACCCTTCAGTTCAAGTGCGTGGAGTAGGTTAGCTTCTTTACACGTTAGTTGCGCTCCTTGCTTAGAGGAGCTTTGCAGATTAGAACCCTTACAGCGCCACAATAGCTCACTTAATTGAATCTGCAGCGCCCGTCACCAAAGAGACTACATCTTCAGGTTACTCCATCAGGTGTGGCAAGAATGGAAATTTCGCTACGTATCGACCATAAGACTGTCTGCACCAAACACAATTATATAGGCCGAACAAAGTATAATTGCGCGACAGCTGCATTGTAGCTTAATCGCCTGTTGGCCTGATGAAGATTCTGAATGCAATATCCTGTAGTTAAGAGAGAGGGAAATTAAGGTATGAAATGGTAGCCTTCGCTATGCTAAAATTTACCCTTCAGTAAAAGTGTCTTGTCGAAAACAGTATACAGTACTTAGCATTCGTCTCTAGCGCTGCGCTGTTCTTGTACGCTGCATATACAGTCGCGTCCACTTATAACGAACCTGACGGTCACGCGGATCTCATTTGTTGTATCCGAAGTTCGTAGCAGGTGAACTTGCGCTATTGCAGCCGAAACCTACAGTCAGATAAGAGTAGCGTTCTAAGCTCTCCAGCGCGGTCATGTGCTTCAGTTCGAGGCCCATGTTGCTGACGGGTCGCTTTAGGGACGCGGTAATACCGATAGCGATTGAGGCGTTCACAGCAACTGGTGGTAGGTCGGCATCCTTCCCTTCAGTCCTCGACAAAGTTTTAAGGAAGGAGCGCTGTAACGACCACGGCGCATGTGCGCAGCACAGTGCTTTCCACGTACAGTATTGGGCACCCTTGTGTAAAACGCTCGAGCAGCGCATTGGACTCCAGGTAAAGCGACACCTCGCCACAGTTTCTAGCTTCTTGAAACAATCTTTTCGCTGAGTTAGAGCCACATACACCTATTGACTAGCTGGAAACCAGCGCTTTGCCCGGAAAGCATCGGGTGTTGTCTGATTTCAGTTTGATTTATTGGCGCGGACTGCTCCACCACTCTCCACAAAGGCGGCGCTGACTGGTTGCCGTCTGCGTGTTTTCCTGCACGCAACATCAGCGCAGAAGACGGTTATTCGACTGGGTAGGCGACACACGCCACGTGACCGGATGGGCCAGGAGGCGTAACTCGCGATAGCTATTCTAACTTCTCATATTGCTGTCACTGGTTGATCACCCGCCGTGTGCAAAAATTTCGCTTTCAGCGCTGCCCCTGTCACACTCTTACCACACTTGATTCCACTTTCAACAATTCGGCAAGCCGACAGGCCCACACACACCGATTGACCTTCAGCGTGTCTGGGCGCGTGGCCGACGGTTTACGGACAATTTCAATGACGTCTTTTCTTTTTACTGTTCTTTTATCAGGCAGGGCGAGGGGAGGGGGGGTCGACACTTTCTTTGGCGAAGATCACGGGGGCTCAGAAACTCTCTTTGGCCAGCGCGCTGGCGGAAAGCGCGCGCTTTTCGACTTCAGAGGCGAGTTTACTGCGCCCCCTCGTTCGCTGTACTGAATAGTGCAGTCGGGGTAGTTAATTTTATCTGACGTAAAGTGCCATCGCCAAAATACATATTTTCATGGTAACACCGCCCTCGTTCGTAATAAGCCACTCTTCGTTATAGCTGCGGCAACTATAAATAGGCACGACTGTAACATTAACTGCATAAGGTCCCAGGCCAGAGAATATCTGTTGCGTGAAGCCAGCGTCGATTCTTTCCTTTCACTTGAGCGGCTCCAACGGCTGCGACCAAGTGGTGAGGGGGCATTTCTTCCGGCATGCAGCGCATGTGGCCCTAGCCATTGCTTGGGGTGATTCGTGCCCGTACCACGGACAGCAGTGTGGTTGTACCTTGAATTTATCAAACAAGTAGGTCTGTCTGCGCGCTGAAGAGGCTGACGCAGTGACAAACAGTCCGCTGTTTTTCTCGCTTTCCGCAAACGGGAAGACCCAGACTCAGGGCTGCGAGCGACGAAAATCACTTGTTGTAAGATTTAGGTCAAGAACACTGTCTTAGCTTTAATCGTACTCTCGTTTCTGATACCCTGACTCAGGGTTCAGGCTTGAAACGCAAGGACCGAGTTGCTCCTTGACTGACAGCTAGGCTACAGAAGTATCAGGCAGGGTGTCTCAGCAAGGCGTGATATCACCTGTTTACCCTTCTCTACAGTCTCTTCGTATTTCACATATATTTAGTGTGGCTGTTCTAGTTCGCGTGGCGCTCGAGTGTTTCCCTTTATGCATTGGCTCAAAAACAACCTGTTCATTGGGTAATGCTACTAAGAGTGGCCCTTTGGAAATATTCAGAAAAGCTGAACATGTATTCCAGTCAAAACAGCTACAACTGGGGCTAGTTGGAAATGCATCCTTGAAGGTATTGGTGAGCGCTACCAAAATACGGAAAGGGACGAACACACAAGACAAGCGCTTTCTAACAACTGTTTATTATCTGAAGGAGCGTGCCTATATACACATATTAACGTCAAGTCATACACAGAAGAGGGAAGAGCACACGAACGAATAAACAGTTGTTAGAAAGCGCTTGTCTTGTGTGTTCGTCCCTTTCCATATTTTGGTAGCGCTCACCAATACCTTCAAGGATGTATTCCAGATCAAGATATATGCACTGCAATATATCGCAACTTCAAATATCAATAGAGGCACATACATTAAGTTAACAGCCAAACATTATTGACCAAACAATAATTTCACTGCTACCTGCCACGGTGCCTATTTTGCGCACAATGCGGTGGCCAAGTAGTGATTACGTCTCGAGGTCACGTAACCTATGTGGCACGTGGCCCAACTGCTTTTTTACTCGCAACGCTGGCGCCGCCGGTTACGCCTTGATTTTCCGCAGAATGGGAGCCTTAACGCTCACGGGTTAAAAACAACACTTACGAGGCTGCGTTTCCCAAGCCTTGTCGTAATAGCATAACCAAATTCCAGTCTTGGTTAAATTCGAGGCGAAGCGCATAAGCTGTTTGTTTTATATTTAAGCAATGCTCATTTTCCCCGAGCCTCGATCGAATAAAAATTTTAGAGAAAAATACGAAGGAACAAGTTCGATCACACTTTTTGTTAAAACAACGAAATAAATTCAGGAAGCGCAGCACTTCTGACCTCACGCCTTCCTCTTCCTCTGCCAAAGTTGTTTTCGGGGGGGAGGGGGGGGGGGGCGGAGGAATTTACGAGACCTTTTTTCTCTCTTTTTGCTACCCACTCTGTCTAAGCGGTTTCCAACGCGCTGCTTAGAGCCCCGTGGACAGCTGCGTGAACTGGGGGACAAAAGGATGGGCGCAAAGGACGCCCCTCCCCATCCCTCCCTTCTCTCCCCTTTCGCTTCTTTTTCGGCCTCCGCCCATCCCCAAAGAGGACCGTGAAGGGCCCGAGGGGTGCGTGAGATGCACGGCGGCGTCACAAACTTTCAATAGAAAAGATTGAAGAGGCCATTCCTGCCGCCCTTTGGTGTCCACGTGACTGCGGGTGGGGCTAAATAATGCTTGCCGAGGGAGTGCAGTGAGAGAAGGGCGGTGCCGAAGCGCGGCAGGGACGCGTTATTGCGGGAGCACGAGGGTGGTGGATATGCTCAGTGAGGCAGGATTTCTGGATAACAAATTGTTGTCTATGTGGCACTCCGGAGAGATAAGGCGATCCCGATATCGGCGGCGGCACACTTCCGTCGGGGAGGTAAATTACGGCGGGAGGCAGAAATTCCCGACGCGGGGGCTCTGCTGGTCCCGTTCCCGAATTTTCGGGACAATGTACCGCACTGTTGAAACCTTCTTTACGTTCTTTCTTTCTCTCTCCCTCTCTTCAGATCTAGTGAAGCAGAAGCAACGAAAAGAAAAGGGCGTGAAAGAGGCCTGGTGTAGGGAAGAAAAAGCTCTGCTTCATTTGCGGCAGTCAAAACTGCCTATGAGTCAGATGGCTATAACTGAGGAAACGCGGCATATGGCGGGTTATAAGGAAACTTTATTCACCTCACTTTTTTTTTTTTTCAGGGAGTGTGCCCTCGCCGCATGCATGCTCATTCTTTCAGCGAGACACAACATCGGCGCGGTTTACGATCAATGGCGCACCATTTTAGCGCGCCCCGTCGTTGCACGTTTGAACTGCGCCCGCGGCTACAGCAGCGGAGGCGAGGAGGTGAAAAGGAAGCCCCCGTGTTTCCGCCGCGTTTCTCTCCTGACGTTGGCGTGAGGCATTCCATTAATGGGCAGCCGAGGGACCATCAATTACAACGCGAACAGTCGAGGGGCGAAATGAGGGGAAGGAAAAAACGCTGGCGGCGGAAGGGGTGATGTTAACAGGGGCTGTCCTCAAGATGTGCTGTTCCCAATGAAGAACAAACTCGTTTCGACTCGCAATACCCGCAGGCTATGACGATGACACGGGCTGCATTCTTTTTGGGGTTGAAGGACGCGTGTGCCAACGTGACAAAAAGGAACGCTCTAGAGGAGAACTGCAAGAGTTAGTAAAGCGCTGCTTTTAGCCTTATTTGTTACTCCAGATGGTATACAGCACGTGTGGAAAGCTCCCTTAATTTTTTTATTTTATGCGTGCGCTTTCTGAAGTATGTTTCTACAAATATCTCAAAATCAGGCAGTACGGGTCCGGCATAGTTCCTCTTTTGCTGAACATCAATGTCCCCACGAGTGCGGGTTTCTCCTATTATATTATTTTCCGGACTCTGCTTTGAAGCGCGAAACGGACTGAACCTTGCCATCAGTAGTCAGTTTCTTCCCTTCAACCCTTGTCTCAAACACCCACGTTTCAGGGAAAGCCTTCTCATAAGCCCTCTTTCGCTCTTTAAGCGGTCAGGCGATCAAAAAATACCGAAAGCTGTGAATGCCCAACAAGTATTTGAGCCTCATAAAAAGTGAGGCGTAGTGTAGAAGACATTTATTCTAACAAAACGCTCTGTGGCGCATATAAATGCAGCAGATATTTAATCGTAGTAAACACTCCAGGGCACATACAAATATTTAGTGGTATCCAATAGCCGTAAGGAACATCTTCTGATACATTTAGATCAACTTCTTTTTGGATCCTATGCTTCTTTGGTCTAATGCGCCAAAAATATCTGGGCGCAACTTACTGTTTATTGAAAGCGCACCAGCAATCTTCTAAGATAATGCGAACTTTATAGCGTGTCCGCTGCCAAACACACTGAATTAGTTTTTCATTGGCTTTAGTCGAGCTCTACATATTGTGAGCACTGTATGAGGCTTTAACATTTTCACGTGCCTACAGCCTTCATCATCGCTTCGCGCCGTTCTCTCCCGCGCGCGGCTCCCCCTTAGGGTTGGTATAAACCGTCTCAGGTTGAGTCTTGCTACACAATACTAATGCGGATTTGACTTGCATTAGCTCCCCCATTAGTAACATGGGTTTTTTTATGACCCCTCTTTAGAAAATATTGAATATACTATATTTAGCATGCATAAACACTGAAGAAACTGGTTAAGTGAGTGAATATTTATTGAAAAGAAACTAAAACCATCCTAGCTAAAGCAACCGGTGTTTCAAGAACTGAAATAAACCCTGATAAAAATGTGTTCAACATACTCAATGTTCTCTCTGACTGACATGTCTGATTTAAGACGGTATCAAACATTATTCTAGGTAACATGTCCTGTCCTGGGATGGTGAACAAATGCAACGCAATGTTATGTCATAAAAAAAATGAAAACCGAAATGACAGAAAGTATTGACGCACTATATGAGTGCAGTTGTGCATGAAAACTGCATAAAAAAGGGTTACCTTAAAATATTTGCCATAATTTATCGTGATCATCAGCTTGACTACGTCCACTGCAGTATAAAGGCATCTCCCATATCTCTCCGATTAACCCTGTTCTGTGCTAGCTGCGGCCACCCTATCTCCGCGAACTTCTTAATCTGATCCGCCCACCTAACTATCTGATGATCCATGCTACGGTTGCTTTTTCTTGGAATCAATCCGTTAACCTTAACAACGTTTGGTTACCTTCCCTTTGAATTACATGCTCTTCCGAAGGTCACTTCTTCCACTTGATTTCGACAAGGATGTCATTAACCCGCGTTTGTTTCCTGACCAACTATGGTCTCTTCCTGTCTCTTAAAGATACACCAACCATTCCCCTCCATAGCTCGTTGCGTTGTCCTCAGTTTAAGAAGAACCCTTTTAGTCACCCCCTGCGTTTTTGCCCCAGTATTTATACCCCCGTGTAATTTATATGCTCAGTAATATGCTGCCACCTGGCTGAGATGACAGCGCGGAGAAAGAAAAAAGGCTGGCCTACAATTAAAGCTTCTAATTGGGGTGAGTTTTGTCAACAAATAACTGAACAACTCTGCGACCACGACAATGAGAGCGAGTGCGCATGGCGGTTGAGGAAGAACAGTATCACTGCTGCTCTCGGTAGCGCTGAGTTTGAAGCTGATGAAGAACTTTCGATACAAGGCGCTGAAAGCGCCTACGACATTCTCAAGCAACATAGAATCAGTTGCGTGTGGCTTCAAACACTCCACATAAATGTCGTTGCATCTCACGCCACAAAGTGACAGAGCCGCGTGCGAGCTGCAATGAGCATGGGCAAACAAACTTTACAAAGCTTTGTGGCAGTGCTCATGCCGTAAAAATATATCAACCCGGCGGATTCGGCTTGTGAAAGCGTATTTGTTTTTGAAATAATTGATTGTAAAAACATCGCACCCGAGTTTTATTCAGACTCTTCAAAGGTATATAATCTCTCTAATCACAAAATAAAATCAAAGCAGATTTGTTTCTAAACCATTCGAGGCATTCCTCATTATAGCATTAATTTTCATTTTCTTTTATTACTGTTCACTTGCAATGCCGCTCAGAGTTTGTAATAGCTACTGAAGATTATTCGTGGGTAGAACCGATTACGTCAGGAGCCTCGCGAGGATGAACTTCATGATTATTATTTTTTCGTGCATTACACTAATCAGAATCTTAACACTCAGGAAAGAGCTAAACACTTCCTGGACTTAGGTTAGAGCGGTTTTTTTTGCCGGAAAGTCAGTTTTTGATATTGTAGCCAGAACTAACGATGACTTTGCTTTAAAGTTAACTTTAACTTTAATGTTGGGTGTAACTATTGTGCTCTGTCAGCGATGAACAAAGAAGACGTATAAGCAAACATAAAAGCTTTTCTGTAGCATTGCTGCGAGAGCGCGCCAACGGTTTTGTTTTTCTACATTCATAAGGACAAATATGTAAAGCTTTTTCCATCATTATTTCGTTTCCTTGGAAACTCACAGCAGGCGAAGTAAACCAATGTTAGTTTCAACAAAGCGAGTCATCTGTCTAGTGACACGTCCCGTAACTTCGCATACTGAGTTGTTGTTTCACAAACGCAAAGTTCTGAGCACTAATTCAGTTTATAAGTGAAAGCTACATGCACCTTCCCAAGTTTGAGTTACTCAATTATGATGATGTGCGAACTAGGTTAACAAAGCTGCAAAAAAAAAAAACCGAACGACAGAAAATGAAAGTAAACCCGAATCGTAGAACGTTAACAGAGGATCAAGTTTCAGTTACCTACGTATGCTTAGCGCCTTCTTCAGTATACGGAAAACGGCAGTTTGACAAGCCTAACAAAATAAATATCCGCGCAATACTTTACAACTAAGAAAAAGTACCCATAAGAGATTTTGCGTCTTTTACATGATCACTCCTTTCTGGTCGCATTATCTCAAGATGATGTTTTTTAAGCTCAGAATTGTTGATTTGTGCTGAGTTCTGTTTATATGCTTGTAGTCAATTGTATAGCCATGCCATTCGGTTTTCGCCGCAATGCATGCATTTCGCTATGCATGTGAGGCGGCTAGGATCATTCGAGACTTACCAGCAGCTTTTTTCTTTTCTTACTATTCACGCAAACTTCTTCTTGGGGCCAAAAAAAGGTTAAGTTAGTCATATTGAAGTAAAAATTGTATCCATTGAATTTATAGATATGTTTACTAATGAAATGCCGTAACAACTCACAAGAACGAGGCTATCCTAATACCATTCGGCAGCCTCTTATCTCGAATAGCCAAACTTTAACAACACCGCGATTGTTCGCATTTTCATTGCACTTTATAATGTGCTTGGTCGCAACCCGACCGCAAAGCAACCACATCCATATAGCAGTTAATTGCCTATCTGGGTTATATCAAGGCAATGTGGCAAAATGCAGAAAATATCCGCGGCGATTCGGTAACCCGTACTGGAATCGCCACAGGAAACCACAAGATGGCTGGGAGAGCGGCGACGACAGCGGAGACCTTCGAATATAGGGTTTCCATGATTAAATCCGATGTGCACAGCCAAGGCCGAAGAGAGCACGAAACGCCCCGAGGAACTCTGGTTCCCCTGTCACCACCATTAGGCGTGCGTGGCGCAGGCAGAGCAGGTAGCGGGGAACGGCAGGAGTGAGTCACCTGAAAATGGCCGCTTTAGTCTGACCTGATTGGAGCAGGAGCCGATGACGTGTCTCAGCTCGTCCCGCCGTGGGCTCCCTGGACATCTTGATTGAATTGGACGTGGACGGGCGGCTATGTTGTCGCTGCTTTTATTGACTGGGAAAGCTTTACGCTTTGCTACTGTGGCGTCTGGCTGGCTGGCTGGCACACTGGTTTCCAGTGCCGCAGGCGTTCCGCAAGATCTGTCGCGTGTCCTTCCTGGCAGCTGCGGTACGCCGAGAATGCACCGGTTCCGGTGCATTCTTGACGCCTCCCGAGGCGTCGAGTTGCCTCTCCGGGCTGCTTTCGCAGAAATTGCACTTCACCGAGCTCTAAATTTAATTGTGTCTGGATGCGATAGAGCTTTTCTCAACTGCAGTGGCGAGTAGAATCTTGTTACGGCAGGAAGCGATTTCGGAGCTCCGCAATTGTTACCTGGCTTCCTATTGCGTTGTATTTTTCATGCGTTACGAGCCACGGTTAACTTTGGGCTGATTGCTACTTTATTGGCTTGTTTAAGAAATCTCTAAACTGCTTTTATCACTCGTTGTTTGATGCAGCACCTGTAATCGACAACAGAGCTTCTGAATTTGGAAGCAATGGCTTTTTTTTGCTTCGCCTCTGGGAATCGCTGTAACGTGGTTGATTCGAAACCGCGTAGACGCGCAGACAAAACATAAAGACCACGCATCGTACAGACTCCATGCAATAAAATTACCATTTGTTCCCGGAAGAATGTTACTACTTGAGACACGCTGTGTGTTAGTTGCAGGACGCCCTGATCAAGTAGATTGAAAAAGGAAAAGAAAGTCTTAGGCCTTCACTTGTGTATTTTTTTCCCAAGGTCGACATAAGAACAGTGGTTTCTTGCATTTTGTCTTTTCGTCTCTTTCTTTTTGGTCTTCTATCATGGCTGACGTAGTGTTTAAGCCCTATGTACACAGAGAAGGTTGGTGGTTGCAAGACACGCTGCTGCAATGCAGTCATCTGTCTAAGCGTGTAATGTAAGCCTTGGAACTGTGGCTTTATGAACATTTCTGAGTTCAGAAATTTCCTCCTAAAATGAGTACTTGTGTTCAAATTTGAAATTTGTTAATTAGGCAAGCTCTAAGGACACGGAAATGCCAGGTACAAGAAACAAAAATCTGCCTCTTAGCAAAACTTTCCCTTTTCTAAACCCTCATTGTCAAGAGAGCTAGTGTGCATTCTATGCTTGTTCACTAACTTGGATCTCTGAAGCCTGCAAATCACCTCCGGAGGTCGATTACATGCACAATTTTGCCACAATACTTTGTCGTTGGTACCGTCATCCCAGAATTTATGGCCGGAATGACCTCCCCGCGTTAGCTGCCGTCAGTAACTTTCATCGCACCCGCATCCGCGTTGGGATCAGTACTTACATATCACTCAGAGCTGAGGACTGGTTAGACCTCTTCAATCTGTCAAAGCTTTTTCCGAGTACTCCGCTTAGTGCTTTCGCGCTTCTCTCGAGGAGCGCCACCACAAATAGCCTGCAGAGTAACTCATGCCTGTAAATAATCCAGGCCTAATCAAGTGTTGTTATGGCTGAGTTCTCGTGCACCTGGAAGTCATAACTGAGCACCGCTTGCACTACGTCCGATCAAGCAGCTATCGTGCGTGAGGTGAGTTTAATGAATACCGCCACAAAACATCTTGCTGCGTAAGCAGTAAGTGCCATTGGGCGAACATGCTTCCGTGTGTCTGTGTGTGGCCGCAGAGTGAAGACTTTGGTGCGCGCAGCGAGCCGAGAGCCAGAGCCGCCTCTAAGGCGAAAGGCGAGAAGGATAAGCTGCTGCTGCGGAGGCGGGCGCAGCTGCGCCCCCTGCGAGCGACAAGTGCAGATAGAGGAAAAGAGGCGCCGAAAGAGAGCGCGTGTCATCGGCTGAACCAAGACGACGTGCCTGAGAGAGGCGATTTGAGTATATTGAAACAAACCTAAAGGCATAAAAACCATTAGCGATCGTTAAACACAGCGAAGTTAAACCGAAGAGTAAATGCAGCAAGTCTAAAAGAAGATACTACAAGCGTGCTATAAAATCCAGCCAAATTAAAGCGAAATAATTGGAGCAGCTTTCGGGCACTAGAATGAGGCAAGAAGGAAAGGATCAAACAGAAAAATTTTCTCCTAAAAGAGCGTTCTGCTTATGCAGTTCATCACAGCAGGCAATCTGAGCGGCTTAAAATTTACTTGAATGAGGCAATGTTCAGTGGGTATTGGTGCCGTGAATATAATTCGCTGATTCCTAGCGCTTGCTTGCATGCGAATTTATTTCTTGCTGCACTTTTTCACTAACATGTTCGTACAATCGGGCCGAGTTGGACAGTGTTTTTTTTTTCTCAGACATTGACTTGACTGGTTCACTACGTCAGTGATGAATTGCGGTTAGCTTTTTGAACAAAATAAAATGAAAATGAACATTCAGTTTTAAATGTGTGCAAACTTACAGACTGTGCGAGCGGTTTTGTTTGGTTTCTCTATACCACAGAACAATTTTTCTAGTGAAACGAATGTAACTTGTTGACGTAGAGCGAAAAAAAAATTGATTTGAAGCTCGCTTTTTATAGCGCTCTCTATGACGTGGTGTGTCAAGCGCAGATACCGTCGCCCTATGCATCGTAGCCGAAGGGTTGCCGTGACCGACAACCCCGCCGCTCCCGTGCTGGCAAAAAGCGCAAATGGGCCCAAGCCTTGAGCAGCATGTGGCGTTGAGGACAGCGATCGAAATGGAGAATGCGTCCACTCTTGCCACCTAAGCTTGGGGGGCTTGGATGGTGAGGACTCGTGAGTAGCGGGGATTTCCCAGCCGCTACTGGCTATCAGTTCTTCGCCCACCTGTCACGGTAGGCAGGTGGAGGCATCACACAAACGAACCTGGTCTGATGACGTGCTTATAAACGTTGTGCTTGTAATTTTTCAGCACG
>JARKHS020003988.1:52500-213296 GCA_030143305.2 Amblyomma americanum
TTGGTTGGTTGGCTGGCTGGCTGGCTGGCTGGCTGGCTGGCTGGCTGGCTGGCTGGCTGGTCGGTCGGTCGGTCGGTCGGTCGGTCGGTCGGTCGGTCGGTCGGTCGGTCGGTCGGTCGGTCGGTCGGTCGGTTTGGTTTGGTTTGGTTTGGTGGGTTGTGTGGGGTTGTGTTGTGTTGGGTTGTGTTGGGTTAGCTTGGTTTGGTTTAGTTTGGTTTGGTTTAGTTTGGTTTGGTTTGGTTTGGTTTGTTCGGTCGGTCGGTTGGTCGGTACGATACAATCAATGGCTCCCACCAAGTGCTGCATTGAAATTGCAGAGATTTATAACGATAAAACAGTATGCTGGGGGAGTTGGTTTTTAACTTCCATATATACAGCGCTAAAGACGGGACAGAAGGAACACACACATGTCACCAGCGCTCTGTTGTGTGACATGTGTGTGTGCCTTCTGTCCCGTCTTTAGCGCTGTATATATGGAAGTTTTAACAATACTCACAACTGCGTAAAGAAAGGGTCGCAGCTATCGACTTGTCGGTCTCATAGCATTATACTTTGCATTCATGCATACGAATGTACACTAGACATGCTTTGAAAACTGTCGTCGTTTATTAGTGGAATGCTTTTTTTGTGCAGTTATGATGTTGTGCAAACGCGAGCTGTACGTTATTGCTCCTTTGCCATGACTGGGTTTTCTACTGACGACAGTTTTTGAAAAGGGTGGCGAACTCTGTACAAGCTGTAAAGAAACAATGAAATATTGCGTCGCTCAGATGTTTCTTGAATACGCCGATGATAGTCTCTTGTTGGTCGAAATCAAGATGCTTTGGAGCTTGATGACACATTTACCGTCAGAGGGCAAAAAGTAAATGCCTCTAGCTTTGTTCTCTCATTTTTCACGCTGCCTTCCCAGGTAATAGAGAACCGCAGTCTAATCTCTACATGTTCCATGAGGATGCGGAACCGTGCCCAATTAGCGCCTTAATTTTCGGCCGCCGGAACAGCGAGAATACCTGGCCATGTGAGCGGGCGAGGTGAGTTCCAGTATAAAGAGCACCGCAACAGGAGCCCAATTACGCGGCATGGCTTTAAAATATTCATCGTCGCCGTGCGGTAATGCGTCGTTAGCAGAGCGCGGCCACCACTCTCGCGTTCGGCGCCGGCGCACCGGTGTAAATCACAGCCCGAACATGCCCGCACTACTCGGAACTTTGCGCGATTAACAACAATGACCATCATAAGCCCTTATATAAATGTGCCGTGATCTCTGCATCACTACACACACTGCACCACGCGATGCCCGCTCTGGGAAACGGCACCATAGTCTACACAGCTACGAACTGCACAGAGTGCGCCATACACTTACAGCGCACCGCAAACTACGCCCAATTAAGTGCGCGCTATACCATGACTGTGCCACGCTGGACCCTGTAACAACTATTCAGAGCAAAATGTACAATTCACTGCGCCCCTGATGTATTCAGACACATCTTCAGAAAGGCGAGAGCTTCCATGATAATGCTGTTCTCACGTACTCATGAAGCCATGCTAAGCGGCTGCACGAAATTGTCTGAGTATATGCACCCACCAGCGTTATAAGCCCCTGGTATTGTATGACGATGGCTTGAGGGTGAGACGACCGGAAAGCATCCGCAATGTTGCACAACCTGCGCACCCTTCAACAGATCGATCGGCTGGAAATCAGTGGACGGGTGACTGACTGATACTACTATTTTGATATCTTCATTAAAAATTACAAAACTGTTTGCTTCTTCTTCCAAAGCCAAGATTATAAAATATATTTAACTCTAAAAGGCAAGGGGTGTTATAGGTGGTTGCAGTAGAAGGGAAAATTCACCGCTTGCATCGCAATCACCTTTGAATGAGCAGTGCACCGAAATTATGGGGCATCGTGTTTAAAAAAAAATAAAAAGAGATAGAAGACTTTAGAAGACTGATTTGTTCCTGGTAGGTGAGTCCGAGGAAGCCGTCAAAAGGTCCGGCTAGGCCACACTGTGCAGGGGACATTGGTGATGCAAACACACGATGCCTCAGTGTGCCAAACACCAGCTCTGGACTGTAAACACACCGGCACTGATAAAAACGGCTCAACATAAACAAAATAAAACTGAAGCCCGGTTCGCCACCGGGAACGAAGAGTGCGATGGAGGGTCTGCTTTCAAGCCGTGGCAGGAAACCTTTATTCCTTCCGTATGTTCACGCTTTGTCTCGGCTAACCAGAAGGCGGGGCATCAATCGTGTTACTTGTTTGATGGGAGGGAAGTGATGGCTGGACTACGGGGCGGTGAAGTGAGGAGGCGGTTCTTGAAAAGCAGTCTGGCAAATAAATCATTTCTCCTACTGCAATGGTGTCTTTTTTTGCACTTTTTCAAACCCTCAAGTCTGCTGCTTAGTGGCCCCGGCATCTTCGTGCCACCCTTAAAAGGTCTTCATTTTTTTGCTGTTGTTGAATGGGCACGGCTTCATGAATGTTGTGGCAGCCAACCTTGAAGCAACGTGCCAGCGTATTTTCAGCTTGTGCTCTTTCATGCTTCCAGAAATTTAAGTACTTCATTTTTTACACTTTTTTCGTCTTTTGTGGAGGCACCTGTCGTTCCCTTAACGCTTAGGCAACCTTGCCTGCCCTCCCGAAGGGGGAGGCTGCGGGGCAGGCAGTAATGCCCTCGTTTGCTCAGGTAGACTGCTGCATTCGCAGCCGGTGCAGGCTTCACTTCGAGAAACGTTGCGCGCTAAGTGCTGAAATGAAGCACTGCTTCCACATGCGAATGTTTTAATTTTCAGCGAGTTGACAGTACGGGCGCAGGTAGAGGGGAAAAGCAAAGAGAATGGGGATCACTCTTTTTAGCTGAATCTAATTTTGCCCCGAAAATTTTCCTTTTTTTTCCCATTCGCTCTGCACGTCGGCGTGTGGACGCGTAGCGCTGAAACAGAATAAATCGCAATCAGGAGTGACAGCCGCTCCATTGTGCGGCCGCCGTGCCTCGGGACACACTCGACCGTGAATTAAGGCACAGCAAGCGCAGGTCGCCCGACGCAGGAGTAAATTACGAACACGTAGCGCGCGGGACGACCGCTTTCAAATCGCTCTCAGTGTGCCGTGTGGAGTGTAGGCAGTGAAAGGCTACCGCGTTAGCAAACGTGCCAGCACCCAGCTTTTGCCTGGAACCCGGCGTTCCTACGTCGTCAGGGCTACCTGTCCGAGCTCTACCTCCTAAGACTTTGTTTTATTTTTGCTATTTCTGAAAATTCCACATAATATGCGCGTCCATCTTTGTTTTGTTTTTTTTTACGAGCTACATCGCTGGGAGCAGCTACACCGCGATTAGCGCTGCTTGGCAATCAGTGATTTCTCTCCTGTCAATATCTGCTTCCAGGGCAAGTGCAGGGCTTTTGCATGTCTTCGTGTGTGTTTTGAGATATCTGAGGGCATGAGGGGCGATAAAAAATCGGAAGAGAAGACCATGCAACAAGTTCCTTCAACTGAGATTGGCAGAATAGTTTCCATAAAAGGCTAGCACTTGATTTACTTTAGCAGAAAACACACCACGTGGTGGGATCGGGGTGAAGGGGAGGGCGCAAGAAATGATGCTCTTGGAGAAGTAACGCAAAAAAGTAAACATTGACATGAAAAGCAAAAGTCGGGAAGCTGCTTCCACACGAGGTGTTGTTTGTTCCTTAAGATTGTATAGTGCGATGCTGCATCTCATGAAAAACGTCCTCATCAATGCTAGGAAAAGAAAAGCCATGTATACGACATGATTTTGGCACGGGCAAATAGTTTCGAGTATTTGCAGGCTCATTGGCGGCTGAACAGCTGTCCTCTTTAACGTTCCGCTCAAGCATTTCGTTTTAAGATAGCCCAAGCATTCCGAAAATACACGTTAAACTCCGGCAAGGGCTAAATGTTATTGTTGGTATGCGAAATAAAAAAGAAGTTGGCTTCAAAAACAGACTTCAATTTTTGCCAGCGGAACTTTTGACGAGCAGCATCTTTTGTTCTAGCGGCTATGACGTATGTGTGCGTGATACGAGGAAGGATTTAGTGGATTTCTTTTCATGCGAGTGTAACTCTTCTCTGTTATCAAAGCGCTAGGTAAAGCAGAAAGCCTACATATCACACTATCGCTGAGGTAGCCTTTAAGGACGACGGTTACGCCGCTTCGAAATTGCCCTTCTACCTCAAGGCACCAGTAATGCAGCCTTTACCCATGCTGTTACGCAAATGCAAGTAGTCAACGTTAGTCACAGAAGGTGGCTTCGCAGATAATCCATACTTGTTGCCGAATTATTGTAGACGTTCTTCAAAGCTTGTGAGTGAGTTTCAGTATTCCTGTTATTGCTGCAAGACTAAAAGGACGACCCCTTTGATAATGCGTGACACGTGTAATGGATTGCAGAGTCTAGGCGGGCTGGAAAGGCAGGACATACAGTATAGCGGTACTGTTTGGCTAGATTCCCCGGAAATACTGCTCTTGGACTGCAATAGAAACTTAGCGTTATTAAATAAAAGATTAAAACACTTTTTACGACTACTGTGAAGTGCTGTACTAAGCATTTGAATGTCCAGATGTGCTGGTGCGTCTGTAGGGCAGCTGGCCTTCCCACTGTGTCCTTGAATTCGATTTCGCCTTCGCTTTCTCCTTCCGCTGCTGTGTGGAGGTAGGCGGAATGCTGGCGGGTGGCGTTTCTGGAGGCTAGAGTTTTGCGCATGGGTAGTGGAAGGTGGAAGGTGCTTCTGCAGGGTGAAGATGAAAGGGGGTGGAGGTGGAGGGGGGAGCGGTGACGGTGGATGGGTAGGTAGCCTACTAGCGAGGGTGTTGTGGTAGGGAGGTGGTTCTTCCTGCTATCGCAATAATATACTGCAGCGAGAGCGTTTGTACGGAGCCCACTCTGGGCCTTATTGTAACCGTGGCGCGTAGAATTTTGCAGGTACCCGCATGTGGACCCTCCGGAGACTCCTCCAGAGGGTGCTCCGGCACTCTCCAGTAGAGCAAGTTACCTTTTCCGTAGCACACTCCGGTGGGAAAGTGAGAAGCCAAGGGAAGAGAGGGAAGAAGAAAAAGAAGCGAAGCCTAACCAAGGTAATAGAGAGAAGAAGAAAAAGAGAAAGAAGGGCGAAGTACCCCAATCGGCCCCTCGTGTGGGCATGTGCCATGGTATGAGGATAACAACAACATGGGGAAGAGAGAAACAAAAACGTAAAGAAGAGGATGGAAATGAAAGAACATCACAGCTGTGACTGAATGTTCCAACCAAGCCGTAGCTTAGCTTTAGCCAATAATTTTTTTACTTTATCTGCCATGAAACATACACAGTCTGCAATAGAAGAAATTTGCTCCAGATAACAGGGATGTAACTTTGATCAGACACGAATGGCGCTAAGAACCCCTGATGCTATGCAACATAAAAGTCAGTGTAGAACTTGTCTTTCGTAGGCTATAATTCCGAGTCAGTGACTAATTTCGCTCATACGTAAAAATTTTTTCAGTAAAGTCATAATCAATATCCTCCAAGCTTAATAATAAAACTATTTGTTCACATATTACAAGGCCGCGTTGCTTCTGAGGCAACGAGAACTCAACTGGTGCCGGGAAACGACGCGGAACCATCCATTAAGATCCTCCCATCAACTCGTGCATGTTTTCGACAACACAAGTTGGTATCCACGCGGAGACTGAGAAAGCGAAAAAAAAAGCATGACAATAGATAGTACGCGGAAGATCGAAACGGAGAGAAGCATACGCTCTCCTCAGTAGCCCCGTCAACACGCATCGTGCTCTCGCCATGTAGCGTCGTACCGGGGACACAATCCTCTGTGCATCACCCGACGTTCAATCGCAAGCCCAGAGAGGGAGAGCACGTCTTCACTGGCAGCGAGAAACAAAAGGGGTCCGCCCTGCGCCGTCGGTAGTGAAAACGGAAAGGACGTGTTTTAATGGCGCCATAAATTTCATTTCCTGCTGTGTTGCTGTCCGATGCGTTTACGCGAATGCTTTCCCCTCCGTTCTCGAAAGATTCCTCTCTCTCTCTCTCTGTTTCCTTTCCTTCTTTTTTGTGTTCGCTTGCCCGATACGAGGTTGCAGAGGACGACGCTCAAGTGCAAAGTGGCCTTCGTCGCGTTTGTTTGTTGTTGCGCCGCTCTAACATTTATGTGCCCAGCGCGACAATTTGGCTGCTCTGGCTTGTATCCTTGCTTTCTCTACTTTTCGCTGCGCCTTATTTTTTCCTGTCACGGCTATTTAAGCTGACGTGTCGACGTTCGTAGCTCTAACAGCAAGATACAATCTCCACACGAAACCACTCGTATCTGATGGATTTTCGCTGTTCTCGGTCCCACTTCTGGTGGCACACGACCGCACCACAAGGCTAACAAGCAGATAAAAGCCCCGCCTGGGTGAAAAGGAAATGGCTAAAAATTAGGCTCAAAACAATGACACTGTGAGGGCTGGAAAATTACGCCCGGGCATTTTCACGCGCCCTCTGCATGGCTCAAAAATACTTGGCGAAATAATTGTGCAGCTTCTTTCTTGTTTCGTAAGCAACGATTTTGCGATAAACGGCGCTCTCCTCGAGCCATTACGTGCGCGATGCGTTGGTCAACCACGCTTCTCACGGCAAATGTGCACTCTACTAGAAGTGGCAGTGCGGCGAACTAAGCTGCGGCGTTGGAGTCGCCCAACCTTGAACTCGTTGCTGAGTGCGTCGGCCAACAGAATGGGCAGCTTGCGTTGCACCGAGTGCCTAAAGCGTAAAACGACGGAGTATTTATTTCATGTTAGTCATTCAGTCCGCCGACAGTGACTGAAGTGCGAAAATGCGACTGTTCGAAAACACCTGGTCGCTGTGGCGATACCATCCGCCTTTGGCGACACTGCGATCGAAGTCTCGTGAAAGTAGGGAGCTACAGTTGACGCCACTGTGGTCGCATTTATATCCACACCAGCTACACCGATTTTAGTTCACTGTATTAAAGGCCTCGGCTTCACTCGCCCAACCAGTCGCCCAGTTTTCTGTCCTATAGCTGTCCAACACATGGCAGAGCAGTGAATGGATCACAAAACATCAGGCTGCCTCGACAGATTTAGAACTTCTTGTTGGGCTAGTTGGTGCATTGCTGTGAAGAAACACGTTGCGCATTCACAAGAGACAAACACAGGAAAAGGCCAAGGAGAGGTTGCGTTATTTCCATCTTCTTGGCCTTTTCCTGTGTTTGTCTCTTTTGAATGCGCAACGTGGTTCGACAGATTTGGGCTCACTAGAGCAATTATTGCCAAAACCAGCCGGAGTTGTTCAGAGGTTGTGACGGTCACTTCCTGAGAATATGACTTTATTTTGATAAAAACCCGCCGCAGAAATGCTGTACGCAGTTGTAATAGCAATTATAATGACCCTCTTTGCATCAGTGATGGGTGAGACTGATTAAGAGCCGCTTGACTAACTTGACTCAAGCTAGAGGCACCCAGTGCAAGAGCAGATAGCAAGAGCACAGAATTATTCGCTATAGTTAAAATTTTCATGAAAACTACAAAGAAGTGTAAAGAAAAAGATACAAGACAATACACTCTTCATTTATCTTGGAAACGATTATTGGTAAAACAATGGCATATTGCTCCTATAGGACTGTTTTTGTAAATGAATACCTGATTTTTGAAGCAAATGCAAAAGAGTTCACACTAAATATATCTTCTGTGTACAATAAATAGCCCGCACATTCACCACTTTGCACAATTCCTTGTGACAAATGCTGTATGAATGTCAGTTTTCATCAATACCAGATAAATGAGAAAGAATGTTCAGGTTTCCATAGAACTCACGCTTGAAGGCCAGACCTAAAGGATGATTATAAAGACTAAACACCCGCATTATATTTGCTTTCAAAAATATGTCACATGTATAAGAAACATAAAATCATTTATAGTGCTCGAACAATTATTTTTCTTGACAAATATGTGTTCGCGAGATCTGTAGCTCTCATCGAGCCCCATACCAAAAAAACAAGAATACAGGGAAGAAAAAGAGCGGGTATTGTAAAGAAGAGTCTTTTCATCTTGAAAAGTAATAAACCTCTGAGCCTCGTAATCATATACGCAACAAGACGCGATAGCTTACCTAAAACCGATTGAGCATGTGTTTCCAGAAGAAATCTTCAGAAAAAGGTAGTTATAACTATTTTAACTCTACTAAATATTTCCTTTTTTTTCACTTTCGTAAAAAAGTTTCTTCTGACTACTGTTTATTCGCTTAGATTTCCGCCTAAAGATTGCGGCTTTTGTTTTAGTACCTTTTTTCAGACTGCTGGCTGTTGACCATTCATAAACCGCTTTGACTTTGTCTTTATTTGTACCTTTCTACCACAAAAAGCGGAAGAGAAAGCTAAAGCCTACAATACCTGACAAAGCTTTCGCTGCGGATGGCGTTCAGCAAGCAGGTAAACGAGCATGCTAGAAGATTTGCGAAGAGCAGTTCAATACATAAATCAAGATTCCAAAGAGAGAAATTCGCAATATCATGAACTTTACCAGACTCAGCTGATGAAAAGCGCCGTGTCATTTACACACGAATTAAACACTCTTGTCATAAGTCATCATGCAGGTTCATTGAAGTGGCCTCACATAAATATTCGCTCGCTCTAATACAAGGAAGCTAATGCAGAAGACTATCACTGATTTCATTTTTTGTTTGATGCAGTCATGGCCACTGACATCCGGTGCAGAGATGACCGCAACGTGTGCAAGTTTGCGTCTAATCAATCGAATGTCTTAAACTGGTCACGGCGTTGCGGGGCGGTGTATGCTATTACTGAGAGACCATGTGAACTGTGAGCTTTCGGGGTTTTGCATCTGCCGCGATGAATTTGAAGTTATAACACGTGATTTGAATGAGTCTGCACTTCCTCCTTGCTACAAACCACCAAATGGTAACGTAGCTAGGTTAAAGGGCAGCTGCAATGGGTTTTGAGAATTCGAGGTTATTTGAGCGTTCGAATGTCTGAAACTTGTAGGTAAAGCATGCCAATTAGTTTTGCGCTAGCATTTAAAACGGTGACGTAGTCCCTGCTGAAAGTTCGCGACGATGTTCAGGTTTCTCGCAGCGTTGTAGAAGTGCGGGGATACTTGCAATGACGTCACTGTTGCCAAATTTCTGTTGTCCGCTGCCTTCGTCAACATGCTGCCGTGCGCCTTGCGATGCCGCCGAACAATGCTTTGTAGGCTTCCCCTTCGGATGCGCTGGTCTTCTGCCTTGAATCAACCGTTTCTTCGCTGAAAACGCAGCATTGCCGTATTTGACGTCATCGCTGCGGCCTCTGGCTGTTGTAGTGCACTGCAGAGAAGCCTCAACGTCGACGCGTCTTCACTAGGTGATTATGTCACCATTTGAAATGCTGGCGCAAAGAGACTTCGCATGCTTTCCCTGTAAGTTTCATACTATCGTCGTCGTTAAACCCATTGAATTATAAAAGCTTTTCAGTCACCCTCGCTGTTGCCTCAGTAGCAGCGACAGCGATAGCAGCGCCACGAGGTATTGCTTTTTCGTGGGTTGGTGATGGTTGATATAGATACACAGGCAGAACAATGTTATTTTCACTGAATAAATTTTTCAGGGTGGTTCATAATGGCGTCTTTTTTTCACAACCTTATTACATACATCTGACAAATATGAATAAATAACAGAAATAATATCCAAATGCCACGCTGTATTTATTTATATTTATTCAGTTTCGCGTCCTTGCTTGTTACAGTTGTTTTGAAAAACTTCTCCATTCCAGTGTTCATCCAAGACGAGCAGTGTTTGGTCATTGCGCGCGCAGCAGAATCCTGGCTGCTGTTTGCTCACCATCCATGAAATAACCGTGTTTTCAACGCTCACACAGCATCCAAGAATCGAAGTGTTTGTTCTTCGCTAACCTCTCAACAACCCAAGTGCGCGTACGAGTGTTCGTTCCAAAATATATATTCGTTACCGAAAATTCGTTGCCAAAAACGCATCCGCACCTGCACCATTGTCACGCATACCCAGCCTCAGATGCTGTCTCGGGCTTTCTCAGGTGGCGCCGCGTTTGGTCTGCGCATAAGAGCTGGGCTCGGAGCTCCAGCGAAAACGCCCTGTTTGTGCAAAGGGATACTCATCGCCCACGTAGTCGCGCTGTGTGCCGTCCTCGTTAGGCTTAGCGAGCAGCGCGCCCCGAGAATAGCCCGAAAGGCGGACCGGACCGCGAGCAAACAGGCGCGCACCGGGAAAGGCGATATAGGCGCGCGCGTATTCCTTGATATTTCTTCCGAGAAAACGCTCGGCTAATATTGGCGCTGGATCCGCCATGCCAGCCGCAGCAGCGCCGTCTGATGCGTCGGCCGCTGCTCCTCTTCGTCTTGGTGCACGAATGGGCGACATCCTCCCTATAAGTAGCATTATGGCCGCTTGCATCTGAAGACGCCTACTCCTCATCCCTGACGCAAATGCCACTGACGATGAGATGCCTTCCATGTCCCCTGCCTCGCTCCTCGCAGCCGCGACAGGTGTTGGACTTTCTGTTTGCCTGTTTGCGGGGCGCTGCACTTGTGGAAAAATGTAAAGTTTAAAATCTTTCGTAACCCCACTTCAATTGTATTTACTCTAATTATATGGCATCATTTTTACAAGTTTTTTTTTATTTCTGTACAGTCATCGATGCGCTACAATTTTTATCTTTAAAACCCCGTCATTGACACAACGCAGGATGTCGGCGGTTTTTACAGGCTGACTAAAACCTGTTTCTTTTTTGTCAAAGGGCTTTGCTCTCTCTCTTTCTCCCCTCTCTCTCTCTTTGTTTCGTCCTCCATGCCCTCGTGTCTTCCTCGAAAGAAACAGGTTTGTTCTTGTAGGCTGCAAAAAATTAGCTGGTCATGTATGCAGTGCAAGAGAAAAGTTTCAATTTGGGTGATAGTGCGCGCGCACTTTCATCCCGAGCACTGGTTGAGCCAAATTCAATCCGTTACAAAAGCGGCCGTCCTTGTTGTGCAAGAAACCTTTCTGTGCCGTTCAGTACTGCCTCATGGCATGCTCTGTTCTCGCGTTTTTCACACCCAGGTGTTCTTAGATCGAAAGACTTTCTGCAGCTTATTTCACAGTAAACCAGAAATCTGGCGCCTATGCGTGCCACGCAGAAATCTTCGTGAGCATGTCGTCCCCTCACCCTGGTTACTGCCGTCGCCGGGAACTGTACTGCGTTTGCTTGAGCATTCTCACAAAGGCACCGTCCTCGTCATCGTCTACGGCGCCCGCACCTATTGTTCACTCCTCTCGAGGGTTGTTCACCAAAGAAGCACGAGGCGGGGCAGAAATCAGTGCGGAGAAATAAAGGACGAATCGGTGCAGAGAACACACACACAAGGGCCGTGCTCACGCCCCAATCGGACTTTATTGGCCCAGGTTCATTCACTCCGTCACGGTAGAGCAGATCACAAAAGACCACCTCCGGCACTCGCTCGCACTCCAGGCAGCGTCTAGGCTAAACCTGATTGCGCAGCCTCTTTCCTCGGACTAACTTTTCTTGGCCATCGAGTACGGTCGGTGCGCAGGCTGAGAAAAACACAAGACTTGCTGCGAGCACGTGCCTCCCGGTGCGTGCCTCCTGCGAAGGGAGCGTCCCCTGCCGACGGTATTCGTCCCCAGATGAAGACGAACGTAACGAGCGCGCGTGGGGGACAGTGGGCGGAGCAGGGGGGCACAAGCGCCATTACTTCGCACAACCCGGCGGCAGACTCTTTTGCACGCGCAATTAACGAATCGTGTTGCATTCAGCAGCGGCAGTTTTAGCCTATTGCAAAGCGCGTTTTCTGTTCCCTACGGTGCCGCCGGTTAATTCGGGCGCCGATTCGCCGCTGCTCCACTGCGTATGTTAGGGATCCGAACGATAGTGCTTGGGAGCTATGACCCGGCATTTCTCTTCGCGGCACTCGTCGTCGCTTCGTCTTTGCAGGGGATGTTTGCTGTGATCAACTGAGGCTTGATCACGCCCTCTTTCGTCTTTACGGCCGATCGTAACGCTAAGAGCACCGCCGTGGCAAAGCTATGACAACGGCCAGAAAACACTCTCAGTCTAAATGGCGGCAGTAAAAATGGCCCTTCTCTGCTCCCTGTCTTTCTTATTCCTTTCATCGTAGTGTTTGTTCAGACATCCCGACAGATTATAATTCCAGCGCTTCATTTGAAGTTCAGTGGATCTTGGAGAGTTTTTCTGAAAAGAAACTATCTCTAAGCGAAATGAGCCCACTTTTGCGTATTTGTTCAGTGTACAAGAGTATGTCCTCACCTGGCCCTTTCTTGCAGCAATTGAACAGGCCCACGTCTCTAGAAATTGTACAGCAATGCCCGGTTGAAGTGACTGCGTCAGCAGCGTCTACAATATGATAGCTGGACGGATACTACGACGAATAAAGACGACAAGGATGGCCAAGGCAGGCTTCTCTTCTCTCTCTCTCTCTCTCTCTCGGTGAAACGCATATTCGTGCCCTCTTTTCCTTAGCTGCACTAAAATTCCCTCAGACAAGACATGGGCCCAAGGTTTTTGAGCAGAAGCACTTTCTCTTCTATACAAGAAGCCGTTAATAAAAAAAAATATTATATTTCTTCAAAACTGGCAAAACGGACGTAGCAAACTTTTGTATACTGTTCCATTCGAGAGAATGCACTTCAGAACGCCGCTCTATCGAGAAGCGTAGCCTGTATATAATATAACCACCACTTACATCGCCGCACATCGGTGTCTAGAATGCGAGACATTTCAACTTCCCAAAGCAACATTGCCATTACGCTCGTATTAGTAGATCGTCTCAAGTTTACCTAACCAGCCTCGGCTGGCGGCCTTGAGCGCGTAGCAAGCCCCCCTGTTGAAACGTGACGCTCGACGACATCGGTGTTCTCTCTGTTCCTGTGAGTAGGAAAGATAGCTCCGTGGTCTTCTCCGCTCGTATAACGAGAGGCCTCCGTCACCGGCTCCTTGACTCGCCCTTCCTTCCTCCACTACACTCGGCTTTTCACCAAATGAACGGCTCGCAGCCAACCCCATTGAAAACAACTAAGTCGGGACGGCGGGGCCCTCCCCTCTGTTCACGGTTGCAGTCACCGTAGTTGCGCGAGTGCCTTGCGCGCGAAAGAGCTGGAAGGAAGCCGGTGGAGGTTTCTAAACTTCCGTCGTTTTCCGCACCGCTGCGTTCGCCGCAACGAACATGCCTGCGTCTGGCAGCATGGCCGATGCTCGTAGCGAAGTTCGTAATGTGAAGTTCCGAGGCGGAAATCATGGACACTTGCCTAAGCGAAGCAAGCGACAAGCAAGCGATTCCAATCACAAGGTCAAGAAACATATTTTATACAGCTGTCACAGACGGTTTTATGAATGAATGCAAAGCCTTTAAATTCACATCGGTTGAAATGTGCGTTGGGAAAACAAAACAAGAAGCGAAGTGAGCTTGCTTCCATACGACCCAAAACATTAAAGGCTGTTAAAACGCAGCATTGCCGCTAAGCGCTTCAAGCACGCGCTGAACAAGTATTGCTGCGACGAAGTGCATGGTAGCGTTTAATACTAGCAGGCCGCGCCTCTGAAGGCAGCTAAGTACAGAGACTCGTTGCTGATGTTTGTTGCTGAAAAAGGTGCTTAAAGGTGCCCAGAAAAAAGAAACGGATAAAAGACCTGTTGTTTTGCCTTGTGTTCATGCTCATTGGCACAGGCTAAAAGAATGTGGCAGAAATGCACGGAGTAACGTTCATTTTTTCAAAGCTACAAAAAAGGCTAACCTTGTGCACAAAACTAATTTTTAAAAACAACGAGAAATTATCTTGGCTCGTTGAGTATAATAATAAGCTCGTGGCATATGTCGAAGGGATTGTTGACTGAATGCCCCTGTCATCCATCGCGGTGGCCTACGTAGGCTAGACGGGAACGTGCGTCAACTACAGTTTGAAAGACCACTGCAAGAGGCTGCCTATGGCGTAATGTGACGCGCAACTTGCAACCTCTGATCACATTGCGACAGACCTAAGTGCAAGCGCTTCTTTTATAGGACCTCGCTCCTGCTTCGATATAACAATACGATCACAAAGGAGCTGTGGGGGGAATTCGCTATGGCTCCCTGCATACATGGCGAATATCAACCCGTCTGTAGCTTTGGCGGGAAGGAAAAGAGGCTCTTGTACAAAGAAAACGAAAAGTGACGCTTGCGCACGGGCTTGAATGCGTCGGGTCTTTTCTTATGCAATAGTGTAAGAGCTCCATTTGGAAGAGCCAGCGGTGTCACATAATTGGCACTTGGCAGTGGGCAACAGCCACCTGCCAAGGTTGATACACGGAACAGCCAGGTGCGACTTGCCACCTGCCAACGATGGCAGGTGGCAAAGTTGTGTGTAGCACCTTGGAACGAGGTTCTAATGCTATCGCAATGTCACAGCTAATGACAGTTAGGTGTTTTCCAATGTTTGGCTTCTTGTGCCTTTTTGCTTCCTTGTTCGGCGGTTTCAGCGCGAAAACGTTAAGGATCCTGTTTTGGAGAAAATCCGGAGTCGGCGTTGTGAGCGAGAAATCTGGTGGCCCACCTGCCACGTAGGTACTGAGAACTTGTGACGCAATGGCGACCTGCCCACGCTGACAGGTGGCAGCCAACCCTTGAATTGTAAGCAATCCGTCTACCGTGGCAGTTGGCGTGTAAATTAATGATCGGTCCCGACAGGCTGCTCGAGCAGAGCAACGTGTGTCTCACAATCACCACTGATGGCATGGAGCATCTCAGGCTGCTGAAGGGACCCATTAACGCTAGCGCGTCGTATCCTTAAGGCGGAGCTTAAGTGTCCCCTCAAGTTTCTCTTCTTCTTTCTTTTGCATTCATCCGTAACAGGCGCATAAAAATGAGCACCGAAGAAAATAAATGGTAGTTGAAACGCTGCGCTTTGTAATCTAGTGTCATTTCTATGTTGTTTCACAGTGTCTAGTTATCCCGATGTTAGCGCATTTCTTTTTGAATGCGGATAACCAATTAGGCTTTTTTTAAGGATTACTGACTTCGCCATTCACCAAAAGTCTAGACACTTGTCTATACAGTTTTTATTTCGGACGTCTGCTTTTACCGAAAGGAAATAAAATCTTCAATTTTTTTTTATTCAAAGCAAATGACGGCAGAGCCGAAAGCCACGCTGTTACGCGGATATCGTTAGTTGGTTTTATAGCGTTTAACGTCCCAAAGCGGCACAGACTATGAGGTATGCCGTACTGGAGAGTTCCGAATAATTTGCACCACCTGGGATTCCTAAACGTGCACTGACATTGGATAGTACGCGAGCATCAATCATTTCGCCTACATCGAAATTCGACCACCGCGGTAGGAATCGAACCCGCGTCTTTCGTGTCAGCAGCCGAGCACCATAACCCCTGAACCACCACGGGAACGAATATCGTTAGTGAATCTACCCCGAAGCGTAAGGGCAAAGTAGCCACAATTGCTTTCACGTTTAAAGAAGAGCTCCTTTTTCCGGTGAATTCAAACTGACGCAACTGTTCGAAGCCGTAAAAGCAAGGTAATAACGGTGTCTTCGGCCTACCAGTGTATAAGTTCATGAGCAACTCACAGCTGTACTACCTGCAAAGGTTTCTTCGCAACACTGTGCCGCCTCAAGAAGAATAGCAAGCAGGCGATATTGCACCCACCACGGCTACATGCCCGCTATTCTGCTCTCGACAAAGGGCTGCATGCACGCTATTAACGGCAGAACTGGCCACGTTTTTTCAAGCCACTTTTTCTGAAACTAGCAAGACAGGTTCTGTGTAATTCTAGATATGAATAAACTCCCGTCCCTCCGAAATTCTCCACCATGCCTCCGGTACTGCATGTCGCTCTTTGGCGGCGACTGACCATGGCTGATTGCCTTTAAATAACACCCCACGAATAAACAGCGCACAAAAAACAGCTCAGAGAAGATCCGGCACAAGTAAAAATTTCGCGCGAAAAAAAAAATGCATAACTAAGTGACTGCCTTAACCAGGGAAGGACAAAGGAAGCCCTGCGCTAGCAGGCGACATTTGGTGACTACGTAGAGCCTCTCATTCTGCAGAGGCATGTAAGGTGACGAGTGACGCAGCGCTACCTTAAAATCTATAACTGCGCTAGTAATCCAGTAGTGCATGGCATCACCACGCCCATGATGAGTGTCTACGTGTAACACCCACTAGACATCCGGCTAGAAGCGGCGCGCATGTCAACCTGTTTTGGTTGAAACCGAACGCCAAGAATTTTATTCGGCTTAATTTTATCGTTTTCTCTCGGTTCAAACCAAAAAGTTCGAGCCCTAGCACAGGGTATGCCTTAACTGCTACACATCTTTTTTTGACTACTACGGCTAAAATTAAACGGCAGTGAGGCGTCTTCTATGCTTTCGGCCTCTACCTCACCGCCTCAGCGAGCTTAGGTCGCCACTTTCCCCGGAAAGACCTTGCCAAGCCGGGGATTCGGATACTGTAGTCGAGTACAACTGAAAAAGAAAGCGGGCAAATGCTCCTCACAAAAAGGCCTACAGCTAATGGCGTAGACAGTTCGGTTAATTTGATTAGGCCTTGGTAATCTCCTTTCTTCGGCTAGCCATCGCACTGTCATGCAAGCAGGTTCAGTAGGATTTCCCCTTAACATCATTAGAATCGGTCGACTTCATTGGATAGAGTGGCCCCGTTGAGGAGTACTTGCCGCTTCGTTCTTCCGTTGTATCCAGTTACAGTAGGTGAAAGCAATTGTTTCAGTGTCTCGCTTCATGACTGTGCAAGCAAGAGTGCATTCTTTGACACTCGCGAAAGATTCCCCGTTGGAACTTTCTTCCGTGAGACCAAGTGCACGCTACGTATTCGTAAGTGCTGGAGGCCACGATCAGCCAGGGCATCTGCACCGCGTAACTGCTCGAAGGGAAGTGCGGCTGGGGCGGGTAACACACTGCGTCTCACTCGGTAGCTGCAAGGGACCACAAAACCCCCACTAAACGTTTACAGAACGTTCACTTCTGCGCCCGCTGAAGAGTTGCGTTTCAAATGTCTATGACATTAGCTTAAACTTTTGCGGCCCAAATTAAAGCTTTTCAGAATAAAAAATTCATAACCCCAGGCCTGCATATATAGGAGGAGAATAATTAAACAAAATTAGAAAATTGAAGTTCTGTCTGGTCTTTATCAGTTTTCTTGCATGATTCGAAATTGATGCAGTGGGGCTTAGTTGGTACAAAATGATTACTCGTGTGATCTGCTTGAAAATTTAATTCAATATAAACTGCTTTGAAACAGCAGTGGATTTGCTGAATTAAATGTTTGCGTTACAGTTCTTACTAACAATACGCGAGAATGACATGACATAAAGCCTGTACCTCTGTTGTTAATTTTTCATTGTGTGAAGGCCAATGTGCGGTTCATTGCAAGTGGCATTCTAGACGTGGTTCAAGACAAACACTAGTTCTTTTGAGAAGCGGCACGTAAGAAAAAGTACGACTGCGTTCCCAGTATCCAGAATTACAGCCACGAGCTCACAGCATCATTCTGCATTGTTGTTCACGTCAGAAAAAGTTGTGCCATCTCGAGTAAGTTAAGCGTCAAAGCCTGGACGGCTGTCAACATGCAAGCTTGGCATGCCTGGCGACAAAAGAAGTGAATATGTAGTTCTTGACATAGGTGCGCATTGAGGCTTTGAACGGTTTGCATATTCAGCGCTATTTTATGAAATCGTTCAAGTAAGTGCCCACAATTTAAACATTAAGGGAAGCAAAGCTACTTAAACGACGATGCTTGCAAATTATGCAGCCTTATAACTTGAGATTCTGCTAATTCCAAACATAGGCATCATAATTTTGCGTTTTCTTTCTTGGTGTTTCAATCGCGACTTTTTCGTTTTACGTGTTTCTATGACCACGTTTTGGTAAGGGTACTAACTATTAGCGCTCCGTGTTTTCTAGTTTGCCTTAAACCGGCAAAAGAGGCTTCAGCATTTCTACATTATTTGTTGTTCGAACAAACGGATGGAGTGAAACCATGCGTCAAGGATTTTCTTAAGACCGGTACGCGCCAAAAACAGCTTCGCCGTGTTCCTGTCTGTCTTTCTGCGACCCTCTCTGACTCTCCTGTCAGACTCGACGCTTGACAGAGAATGCACTCAAGACGACTGGCGCAACCCCGCGCTGAAGATCCAGCCGGAGTGACTGCCGAAAGAGATTGACAAGGAAAAGGCTCGTAGCAAAGATGCAGACATCCAAAGCCTTCTTCCGTCGGCTTTTAACGCTTTCTGATTAAAAAAAAAACTCTGCTATTTCTACTTTTCTTTTTTCTTTTTGTCGTCAAACTTCTCGCTGCATTTATGTTTGTTTATATTCTGTTGCTTTCCAGTCTGCATTTGCATCCCATTCCGTCCCTTCACTGGAGAACACTGAATCTGGGAGGAAACTGTGGCAGCAGAGTTTTCGCTGGCGTCAGAAGCGGCTCCGACGTTCGACGGCGCTTTGTTAGCTCCCTTCTCTCGTTAGAAGGAGCCCGCTGCTTCCTAACGCTTCTGAAAGAAGGCTGTGTTTTCACTCTGTCAACAAGACGGCTGCGGAGCACTCGTCTCCTCTCCGACAGGCGGCTCGATTACGTCTCCGCGAGGCTCGCATTGCCTCAGCAGTCTTTCACCCTTCAGGAGGCTCTTTGGACGAGAAGTGGAGGAAACTGGCTCTATACCTATTATGATGTTAATTTTCCTAGACTATTTTGCCGCCTCAACGCTTGCTTTGTCTCTTATCATGAGCAGCTTGCTGTCGTTTTGTCTCATGCTCCTGTCCACGCAACTCCGATCTATATCCTTTATCAAGGTAGTCTCATCAGATTTTTTTTTGTGGGTGAAATGGAGAAAAAAAATTAATGTGATTTAGCTCTGCTAATCCTGGATATAAAAAGCGAAAGACGTCGGCATTTACTGTGTTCATAGCCGTTGGCGTTGACAATGTTATAGACGGCGATGGCTTTGAGGAAAGGAAGGGCGCATAACTGGCCCCTGTATATATGGACGCCTCATTCGTGCTTTGATACATGTGGGGGGAGGGGGGGGGGAGATGTGGCCTGAATGCATTAGCGCTGACAGCGTTGTGGTTGACATGCAGCACTGCAGCAATAGCTCGGCCGCAGCGTTCATTTGGTGATCAATCTCTCGCGATCAACCATTAACTAACTGCATGCCACCTTACAGGGTGGCAGGAAGGGCGCGCTGCTTGTGTGCGGAATGCAATCAAAGCAGGCTTTTGCAGTTGGACACCAACGCCACGTACATGAAAGCGATATTGAGGTTTCCACTTACCCGCGGAGCCGGTTCTGCGCCTTTTCTTTCGTGAAAATGGACGGCATTTGCAAAGTTGCCGACGCCAATGAACTCTATGAACGCCGTCGGCTCACTTGTTTTGTTTGGTTTTTGAGGAAAGGAAATGGCACAGTAACCGTCTCACATATCTCGGTGGACACCGAACCGCGCCGTAAAGGAAGGGATAAAGGAGGGAGGGGAAGAAGAAAGAGAAAACTGAAAATTGAAAGTTGATTTTTGAGGAAAGGCGCAGCGCTGCGCAGCGGCGGAACACCTGTGACTCGGTGCTACTAGTGGCGCATGCGCAGTAGTGTCTAGGGAGAGGGAGAGAGAGAAATATCCGCGGCGAGGCGCGCGTTGTGGCGTCATGTGTCTCTTCTAAGTACCGCCGCGGCGAAATCGCGTTTGCGGCCAGTAAAGCTTTCGCTTTAAAAACACGAACTAAAATGCGTGGTAAACCGAGAAAAGAGGGACAGAGATGTTGCTAACAAAGAACCTGAAAATTGACGCTGATTTTGGACTGTCCGTTTCTATCATATCTATTATATTCGAAGCGGGCATGTATAATTCCTGTACTTTTTCCTTGTTTTAGTTTTACGATTGTCCCTTTGAAAGAAAATCGGTGTCTTTTCATTGTGAATTCGTTTTTTTTTTGCGGGACGTAAAAATGAAACGGCATGGTGCCATTTGTGTGTAGCTTTTGGGCTACGGAAGGCGCTTGGGTTCCTTTAATACCTCTCATTTGTAGTATTTTTTGCCAAAATAATAAATGTACTGAAACAGGCTTCTCTTTGCACTATTCCTTCAGTTGTTTTACCACTACTTTTCTGGAGTGAGGCCTGAGCCATTTTAAGTTTCTGTTTTGATTCGCATTAAAGGTTGCGTGTTCCTACCGTGTGGCGGTTAATTTCTACCTATAAGAAAAGTCTCTAGCATCACACCAAAATATTGGTCAACGTCGCTGTCTTTTCTTACATTCATTTGAATATAAAGTGAGCATGCATCAGAGCTTTCAACAATCCTTTTATGTCCCTTCTTAGTGTAATTCGGAAATCCCCAGGAGGCTCTGATCAAAAATATACGAGGAATATTTGTATAGCGGTGTTGCTGCAAGCTATAGTATGCACTGCATCAAAAATACTGGGAACTACGACAAAATTCTGAATTCTTTGAAGCATCAGTGACCTTTTAGCGCAATTCTTAGTCCCGCTTAACAACAAATAAATTGTTGAGCAAGGCTTTTCGATCTCAGTTTTGCCAGAGAGGCTATAAGAGTCACGCATCGTGACGGTCACGTGACCTGGTTCTATGATCTTATAAGATCGAGAAGCGAAACTGTGGAAGCTAAGTACGATTTATAACAGAAGAGGCTGTCAAAGCATCTTTATCGTAAATTCTTCATGTCTTGATGAGAGCAAGCCAATTCGCGTGTAATAAATACAGCTGCGTTGACTTTTCAGAGCTCCTGAAAAACTCTCATGATTAAGTGTGTCTAAAAATAAGCAGGGCTAACAAAATTCAGTCCTACGACAACAGTACAGGTGTCATTATGACCATCAGCGACATTAAATTCACTGCAGGTAAAGGGCCGCTCCAGTTGAATTTCATTTAGCTCCTTTCGGCGCCAGCTACAGCGGGCCCGACTTCTTGCGGCTTCCGGCTGCACACTCCTTCCTTTGGAATTCACTCTGTTGCGTGGCGTTTGTGGAAAGTGGTGAGCCAGTTTTGCTTATATGAGACCGCTTTATCTCAAGAGAGAATATTGAGAAGATCGCAGAAGTGAAGTTATGAAAGAATCAGTTTAATTCATTCTCATAACTATTTAAAACTAATATTACCGACCTCTGAACAAGGCAAAAAACAGGAAAATGAGCTGCCATAGATACTAACTAAACTGGGTAGGGGCTGAGTTAAAATATTTGACTAGTGCGGTGATGTCCTTTCATTTTTTCAGACTCTTCATGTTCGCTTATTTCTCTCTTCTCCTTATTCTTTCTCTTTTCCTTTCGTGTCGTCGTTTTCCTCTCTCTTAATTGTCTTTGCTATCGGCTCCGCTTGCCTTAGCTTGTGGATTTCACAACTGCTTGAACAGGCTGCAGTTACGCGACCACTTGAGGTGGGCTCCCAGCAGTGGCTATCACCACACAATGTTTTTTGTGCTCTAGCACCTACAGTGGCCATTGCCCGTATTTAGTCGTTGTGTGTTTGTTTGTGTGTTTATCTGAAGACTGTTTTGTGGCAGGCTGCCCACCTGCGCACCGATGGGTAGGCATCCTGGTGCCTGCCTTCCGGATTGTGAGAAAACTCCCCAGCGTGGCATGTGGCAGTTCATTTTCTGATTGTTCGCGCGAGGTTGCTCGAGAAGAGCAACGTTTGTCTTTCAAGCCCCACCGAAGGCATCATCTGCCCTCGCAGGGCAGTGGCACATTGCTTAACAGCTGCACTACTGCTCCAGGAGTAGTGTGAGGGCTCCCAGGGATCTGCGAGTGTAAACTAGAGAATGACCAATTCGGCATGTATGGGTACTAACCCATCATCGCTATCCGAACAACTTCCAACCATGAACAATGAACCTGAACATCTGATTCGAAGGGTAAAGCAAGATGCTCGCGGACCTAATTCGCATTTGGCCTTACTATGCAAACTGACAATCATTTTTTCTTTACTAATGAAGGCAACGGTCGCAGGTGGGCGATTGGTGTCAATAATCGGCGGTTCTGATGGTCAGAATGAAGAATAGAAGATTCAGGCAACCCAACAGGCACTGCTTTGATGTAGACTAGACGGCGTCAGACATGTGGCAGTTGACAAGAAAATAGTTTTCCTTTTCCCTGCGCCTCTAGCTGCTGGCGACGAGCCTTCAGTTATACAAAATTTGGTACTTTGCCACTTTCATGAAATTTCGATGCACACTTCAGATTGCGCCCGGCACACAGTTTTATAGTATCCGGCTAATTTTAAGCACGTTCAGTGTTACACATTTACTCAAATGCCTCTCTACTTAGATTATAGAGGCCCGAAAAGACGGCATGGAGCATGTCCTATCAATCTCAGCTGCGGAGAAGCAGGTCACTTGGGCCTGACTCTTTAGGCGTTAGCGCGCTTGCGGGTGTCGCAAGTCGACCGCTTTCCGCGGATGCAGGGGCACGTGGTTCTCCTCAAAGTACACAGTTCATTCACCGGCCGTTCGGCGTCAGAAACCCAGCTGGGCTCATGACAGATTAACGCAGCGATCATTCGTGATCGCATCTGCTCCCAATAATTTTTGCTTGGCGAAACGGTCGAAACAGGGCGGACATCCTTTCGCGTACCACTACCACCTTTCCGACCGTGCTTCGACCGCTGTCACCGGACGCAGCGGCGCTGAAGACTACGCTGATAAGTTTCGGGGTCAGCCACTTCCATTCCCGCGCGGCTTAACACACAGACGTTGCCCGCGTGTGTTTGTGCGCGCAACTTAGGGCGTACAGGTGTGTAGTTTTCTGTTATGATATTTCGCTACCTACTCGCAGCCACATAACCGAAGTTTATCCACGAAATGTCTCCCAGCATCAGGAAAATTGACCGGTGTGCTTCTTGGAGGTGGCGGGAACTCTTGAGCTATATAAACGACCTACATCCTCTTAATGGCAATTTGTTGCTCACGATACTCTCCACATGACCCCGTGACCCCTCATGTTATAAAACAGAGACCAGTCCACATGAGCCTTTAGCCGTGGCCCTCGGAGCACTTTATCTTCCGGAAGCGGGGGCCTGCAGGAGACCTGTGCGATTGGTTTGGCTGTCGTCCCCCCTTCCCCACCGCTCCTCCATTTGGCGCCGTCCAGCCTTGGCTGCGACGTAGCTCAGCAATTCCTTGCTTCGCCCTGTCCCTTCTCTGGGGCTCAGCTGCTGAATCTAGTGGGAGATCTTATCTATTACTCTGAAACATCACCCCACCATGGCATCCGCGAGGCCGCCGGGTCCATGTTCAGCCGTGTCCAGGACGCGGCGCGCATACACTTGTTCTCCTATCAGCCAGCCGAGACGCATTGCTCCAATGAACGGACCGACTTCGGAAGCCCGAGGAGGCAGCCTAAACATTCGCAGATGTATGGACGCAGCTTTTCGTCAACGTCATGATATACAAATGTTACCCGTATCTCTTGTTCTCTTAATTTGACATGGCTGCGATCTCTCGCGTAAAATTTGCTCCCACCACTTTCTTCCGTAGGGTGAACAGTGGCTTCGAGAAAGGCTTTGTGTATAATCTGGTGCCTTCCTGACGGATCTATTGACTGATGCAGAGCAGACTCGGGCGTGGACGAATAAAGCACAAAGAAATTATTGCGTGTAAATTTTTAGGCATAGAGCAATCCTGTGTACCGACGACTTCTGCCGGAAGCGCAAGTAGCCGCTCGATCATATGACTCACGCAGAAGCCATTCGCAGCCAGTGCTGCCTGCGCACAATTAAAGCGATCTGTCCATGTGACGGCGCTCCCGCCCGCTTCGGAATGTACTGGAGGCGACTGCTCCTAGGTGGCACTGGCCTGGCGGTGATTTGTCACCGGTCCGCGTGGTCGACATTTTAATTGGACTTCCCGTCGAAGAAAAAAAAACGCTTTAACTGACACAATGGCCAGTAGTGACACCAGCACAGTGTGTTTACAGCTTGCTCTTTCGCTTCGCCTTACGCCCCCACCCTCGAATACACTCTGGAGCCGCCCCTGTTTTCTGTCTTCTCTTTTCGCAAGACGCGCGGGCAATCTTTCAGCAATCAGAGGCCTATACGCCGTAGTAACATATCCTCGGTGTCTCTTTCTATATATCTTCTTAGTCTGGCTTGCTATCTCTCGTTGTTCTACCTTCCTCTTTCTTTCCAACAAAGAAGAATTGGTACCGAGTCGGCGAATTTAAAGAGTTTAAACTGGAGCGAAGCCGCCATGGACACGATTTTAGAATGTGAGCACTTTTCAACTCGTTCCATAGCTTCGCGCCGCCAACGGAGCCTGCGGCGCAGTCGGCAGTGTACGTTGCAAAGAAGGCGACAAAGACGAAGCACCAGCAGCGCTTCTTTGTCAGCGCTGATTGCCCGGTCACTTAAAATTTGGTAAACCTTGTGGAGCGGGTGGTGCCGAGCTGCCTCACCAATCAGGATCCGACTGTACGTGCCTTAATTGAGGCCAAGATTGGTTTTTGACGTGGGTATATAATGTGGTCCGCACTTATAGACTTCGAGAGCCGAATTAAGGTTGCAGCGAAACAGAGTGAGGTGTCAGCTCTAGTTACATTCATGTTTCAAAGGCGTGTGACAGCGTTGAGCACTGTATTTTGTCTCATTAATTAGCTGATCTCCAACCTCTTTTATACCTATTTATGTAGATAAGAGAGTTATTTAACTACAAATGCTCTCTTTTGCGCTGAAGACAAAGTGCACTAGAGAGGGGAAACCCCAGTGTGCTGGCCAACATTTCGACGAGAGTACTTGACGAAGACAAGTCCTGTTGTCAAGCATTGGCAACCACCTTGAGGCTTCCTCCACACTTGTTCACTTTTTGTTGACAATAAAAGCATCTGCCTACCCTCTCTCTATTTTGCACTGATGGTAATCTCAATTCCAACACAGACGACGGGTCGAAGGTGTGCCTCAAGGTTCAGTCCTCTCGCCGTTACTGTGGAATGTGCTCATGCGAGATATCCCTATTTACCAGGTTGTAAAATTCTGCGTGTAAACGACGACATTGCGTTCTTCGGTTCTGATAAGGATATTCATTCTCTGTATCATATACTGCAAGCGTATCTCAACGCGCTGGAAGTCTGGCTGAATAATTCAAGGTTAGTTTTCAATGCAAATACGAGCGCCCTTCTTGTTTTGCTACCACCATTCCTTCTTTGAATCTTCTTGCTGCACTGCTCTAACCCAATGCCACAGGTTGATTCGGTGAAATAACTGGGTATTATTTACAATTCGCGGTTAGATCGGCGGCTATACATTAAAATAAATATGTTAAAAGCTAGCGCTCTCTTAGCTGGTTGGTGCGAACCAGCCACAAGAAAATCAGCATGAGTCGTGAGAATTTGCTCTTTATAAAACGTATCTAAGGCCGCTACTTGAATTAGGTTGCGCTCTCTCTCCTGGTTGTCCAAAGCGTAAGCTTCAACCTTTGTTTCCTTGCCGAGACGCGTTCTGCGCCTTTGCATAGGAGTACCAAAAAAAAAAGTGGGAAATGTTATGCGGCTCTTGGAGGTACAATACTTGACTTAAATTCACTGTTTATGCATCTAACTATGCGAAATTTTCCGAGAGCTTTAAAGGGTATTCCAGGATTGGTTAGCCCCATATTTACGACGAATCCTTCTCTGTTCTCCTGCATTATTTGGTCAGGGCATACACTCCCACAGATTGTGTTGACAAATTCTCTTCTTTCAAAAATTCCAGTCAGGATCTGTTCTTGTGATGCAGTCCACCGTCCCAAGGAATGCAAAGAATTTTCGATTCTCTGGCGATGCTCGTAACGGTGTCACTGCGTTGTAAAAATAACGACCGATGTCCATATTAAAGAATAGTAGAGATGTTGGTTTCGCCAAAGTCAACCGGCTGCTCTAACATCAAGTTGGTTACGATGCATCGCCAACAGCATTTTTTTCTTTTGTTTCCCTCCCTGTAATGGGGTTTTTGTATCCCAAATTTCTACTTCTACTACCTAATGCGATACCACATTGCGAACAAAAGGGAAAATTCGGCATACAGAAACCCTAGTCAAGTTGAGAGGCATTCTCGATAAAAATCCTCGCTCCTTAGATGATTTCAATAACTTCTGGATGCTAGTTACTACCCCTTTCCTTTTCACAAGACCAGTCCTTGGAATTCCTGTTTTTAAACGCAAAACAGCAGTAAACATCAGCAAGTAAAAAAATTCAGGGAACCGGTTGAAACCGAAAAACGCCGCTCTCTAAGTAGTATCGCGATCAAACGTTTACGGGACGGCGGAAAAAAAATTTCGACGCAGTCATAAATACAATCGCCTGAAATGAGCCAATGTATAAGGGAACGTGCATATTCTATCCGCTGGTAATAATAGAGACACTTGGAATAGGGTGACTGTATCGGTTAGGGGCATAGGGAAATACCATGCGCACTGGCGCTCAGCTATCGCTGGTAATAATAGAGACACTTGGAATAGGGTGACTGTATCGGTTAGGGGCATAGGGAAATACCATGCGCACTGGCGCTCCGCTATTCGCCTATGCCCTTAGATTACCCTATTCTAAATGTCCGCAATACCTTGTGACTGAGTCGCGCGGCAAAGTTACAAAATATTGGAGATGACTGAAGCTTAATGTGAAGGAAATGCGACAAACACAGTACAAGAATCGCAACAAGAAACACACGTCCAGACTTTGTAATTTAAGAAAGTCGTCAACGAAGACGGAGCGTATACACGCGTTCGGAAGAGCGGAGGGGCCAACGTTGCCAGCGACTAGGGCGCTCGCCACAAATCCGGGATCGTTAAGAGAACAAAGTGCGTATGCGGGCGCTAAACAGGGTATATAAGAAGGGAGAAATTATTGTCACCCACCCAAGTGCAGCCATACGGCTACATTGGATAGCAGTACAGCATCTACAGAAGCTTAGAAAAGAAAAATTCATCCTGGTCCGGGGTTCGAACCCAAGGCCACCGCTTAACCGCAGCAGTCGCTCTACCAACTGGGATAACTGGGATAACGGAGTGGATTCCAAGAGAAGGCAAGCGTAGCAGGGCACGGCAAAAAATTAGGTGGGCAGATGAGATTAAGAAGTTTGCGGCCATACGGTGGGCGCAGCTGACAAAGGACCGGGTTAATTGGAGAGACATGGGAGAGGAATTTGCCCTGCAGTGGGCGTAGTTAGGCTGATGATGATGATGATGATGATGATGATGATGATGATGATGATGATGAGCATAGCGTGATGTGCGATCCGCTACCGTGATCCGCTTCCGCGGGGCACCACTACGTGTGCGCTCATTGGTTCCGATGCGGCAGGCGCGCACGCAGCTGACGGAAACGTGGCGCCATCTGGCACACCCGTGGCGTTCTGCGCACGCACAGTGGCGCCTCGCGGATGCGGATCGCAATGTCGGATCGCGGATCGCGCTATGCTCTAACTCTCACGTAACTCGAAGTGAGAACGGGGTTGATCCGATGATTAGGGGAATTCCAGTAAACTTTTGATTGAGATAGTGCGTTCAAAACAGCCGAGAAACGCCCCATCTTGGCGTGAAACTCGTCGCCTTCCTAGGGAAGTGGATGAAGACTCGAGCTCCTGAGGAAGGTATGGAAGCGTGGGAACCGTAGCGAACAATGTACAAGAGCACCTGCTGGTGTGTCTCGTGACACCTTGTACACCATACTGCACGAGGTGATCAAAGGCAAGTAGTTCCCGACATCCAGTTGAACCTCCCCGACCACTTTCGATTCATGGATATTGCTTCTTGATTCCCCCCACCCTCTTTTTTTAATAGTTAAGCCTTTAGTGAAAACAGAGCTGCCAGAGGAATTCACACAACATGAACAGATTCACAGGCTAGTAGTGCGAAACGATTGCAGTGTCAAGGAACTGTAGTCATACCTCTAAAGTTACCTCCAGTGTACGGTGGGCGCGGTCGTTGATCCTTCGTTGTATTGCAAGCTGCACGCCTGTGGCTGGCCCGTTTCATCCGGAGCGCCTTAGGGAATTTTAGCGCTTCCTCTCTCTTGTGGAAATATTGAATGAGTGTTTTCGACATTGCCCGCTTTATTTTTATTTATTTTTGTATGCCTCACTGTAATTTATGTAAACGCATATGAGGGTGCAGGCATGTTTGATTACGGTCTAAGTATGCACGTATCGATTACAACAACCTGTCAATAGCGTTTGCGCCAATTAGGTCAGTAAAACTGGTGGCCTTTGATCCTTAGTCTATTTTTCTCTGCTTTGAGAATTAATTCAGCGCTCATCGCGCTTCAAGCGTTTCCACCGTAGAACTAGCCGAAAAACGCCAAATTTTTAAAATACTAAACGTCGAAAACATCCACGGCCAATTTTTCTCAAAACTAAAGGCCATATGGCCATGGCCTGCTCCCAACCAATTCTTATAAGACGATTGGCGAAGCATGAGAGGCAGGCTCATGATATAAATTTCTTTGCTGTCGTCAGAATGAGGCTTTGTTACGTGATTCTTTGCTGTTTCACAGGCATTTAGACTCTTCCGCAGCGGCAGCACGCCAACATGCGCACTACACTGAGGCTTTCCGTCAGCGCTCATACGCTGAGAGAGATCCTTCGAAACTAGAACGAGAAAAAGTTCTCTTATGACAAGCTCGGATGCTCATTTTTCCGCAGTCACTTCAATTTGACATCGTTACGAACAGCGAGATAGCCGCACTTAAGTTCAACAACACTAATTAGCTCGATCGTTGATGGGACTCGGAACAGATTTCCCGCTGTACATCTTTTTACCTATGAAAAAACACTGTGCCGCGCTATCTTCATTTTCAGTTGTAATTTTTTTTCTCTTTAAAACAAAGGAAAGGGGCCAGGGTGATTAGTTCTATTTGTAGGGCGGTAGCAACGCCCCTTGCCACGCATGTGTTGCTTCTGCGGCCGCTCCTCTGCACAACCAACTCAATTTGGCTGCGGGGGGGGGGGGGGGGGGCGGGGGCCATCATGCACGAGCGCAGACGGTGCACAACGAGCGGCGTGTCGCTTCCTCTGCTCGGCCGAGACTAGGCACGTAGCCTCGAACCCGAACACGCGCAAAAATACTACGCCACATCTCGTGGCCGCGTACAAGCCATTATAATTAATACCCCATAACCATTAGCGCCAGCAACTCAGCGCTGCGCTGCAAAGCCTCGTTAATGAATCATGGCCGGCGAGGAAGCACCAGCCGCCGCTGTGTAGCGTGCGAGCAGTGACAGAGCGCGAGCTTCGCGCCACCTTTTCGCGTGTTTAATCGTCCGCGCATGGCGCTTGGAGCAAAGCAACGGGATATGCCTTAAGCAGATCCGAAGTATAAAATCGGGAGAAGAACGGGAGCCTGCATTCTCCCGGTGAAGGTGTTGCTACTTTCTACCTGTAGCACGTAGTTCAAAGAACACTTCGTTTGTTCCTGCGATGCTTGAAGGGCAATAATATCTGCACACAACTGTGATGGCAAGAACACTGCAGTGTATTAAAATATTTTAGCAAGTGCACACCGTCTTTTTTTTTCTTCTGCTATGCCTAGTTCGGCTTTCTCATCTCATTTAATTTCAGGCACCTAAATTTGGTAAGGAGAATTTTAGAGGTACTCAAATAACGATGATAATAGATTTTTTGGGCGCAAGGTCATCGGTGGCCAAAGAGTGCCATGGGACAAGGTATTTTCTTCTGCACGAGTTGGTGTGAAAGACCATTTTCCAAGCATTTCAGCTGAATAAGCCAAGCACCAGACCGCGGAAAGCTTGTATTCATTGTATCTCCGGTGTGTACCCGGCGGCACTGAGGATCACACCCGCACCTGCCGCATACGAGGCGGATGCTCAGACTACTAGGCCACCATTGTCGGAGGAGGAGGAGGAGGAAAACTTTTATTTCTATTTACAGTGAGAGGTCGATGGGGCGAGCCGGAAGGGCCCGTCCCTTACAAACACTAGGAGGGAGCCCTAGTCCGGGATCCCTGTAGCTTCCGCAGCGGCTCGGGCTCTAGCTACCAATGCCTGTTGGGCATGGAGTTCGGAGCAGCCGCGCAGGGCAGCTTCCCAGGCCTCTCGAGTGGGGTGGAGGTGGGGTGGGTAGGCAGGATTGGAAGGGCATGCCCACACCATGTGGTAGGTGTCCGAAAACTCCTCCTCACAGTGTGGGCACGCGCCCGAGAAAGAAGAATTGAAGTGCTTAAGTACTGCCGGGCACAGTACAGTATTGGTATAGAGGCGGAGAAGCCAGCGCTCCTCCACCCTGGTGAGGCCTTTACAGGGAGGGGGATAGAGACCATGAAAATTTTGATAAAGAGAGGTGATCTCTTTAAAGGTGATGGCCGGATTGAAATTGAATTCCGGATCAGGCTGCGGATGAGGCGACGCCCGGTGAGTAAGCGCGCGGGCGGCAGCGTCGGCTGCCTCGTTCCCCTCAAGACCCGCATGAGCCGGAGCCCACACGATGGTACGATGGGTCGGAAACCCTGTGTAATCGCATGCGTGGAGAATTTTGAAAGCACGGTCTGGAATGTACCCTTGCTCAATATTGCGGCAGGCGCCCCTGGAGTCCGTAATAATGACTCGGGACTCTGGATCTGCGGCGGCCAGTGCAATGGCGATCTCTTCCGCAAATGTAATGTTTGGGGCACGGAAAGTAAGGCCCTGAACTGTAGTGTTTTGGTGGATGACGGCCGCCGTGTACCAACCCCCATGGTGCGGGCCGGCCGCATCCACATAGAAGACACCTGGCTTGTGGCCATATTGTTGAGAAATAGCCTCCGCCCGCGCGAGACGGCGACCATCATGGGTGTCTGCAGTCATGTTCTTCGGAAGGGGTCGCACCTGGAGTGCAAAGCGCCAGGCTTCAGGGATGCGGACCCGTTCTTCTGTATGTGTTGCGTAGGAAATGTGTAAGCGGGTTAGAAGGCGGCTCCCCGCAGGTGTTTTGCTTAGGCGCAAGTATTGATTGTTAAGATGAGCTTCTCGTAACTCCCCAAAGGTGTTGGTCATCCCCAGACCGAGGAGACGCTTGTTGGACGTCGTTATGGGGAGGTCGAGCGCTCTCTTATAAATCTTGCGGAGAACTACCTCTAAGGCATTCTCATCGCATTTGCGTAGGTGGAGGTAGGGAGCCGAATATAAAATCCGGCTGGTCACGAATGCATTGGCCAGCCGCAGGGCATCTTTGCATCGTAGTCCCCCCCTTTTATTGGACACCCGGCGGAGCATCCGACCCACCTGGTCCCCCACCTTACGTAACTTGTTTAGGGTAGTGTCTATCTTGCGCCTATGATGAATGAAAAGCCCCAGTACCCGGATCTCCGCGTGTTCAGGTATCGGTCCGCTAAGTAGGGAAAGGGCAATTTTGGTTGTGCACTTTGAGTTGGGGCGTATGTGCACAAATTCAGATTTGCTCGGGGAGCATTCAAGACCACAGCGACGAGCGTATTCGTCCACTATAGCTGCCGCTTGTTGCAGGTTGGTCTCGATGTCTCCAACCGATTGTTGTGTTGCCCAGAGGGTGATGTCGTCCGCATACAGAGCGTGCTGCACACCGGCGACCTCCGCCAGCTGGGTAGGGAGCTTCATCATGGCCAGATTAAATAGTAATGGCGAGAGGACAGCTCCCTGTGGGGTCCCTCGTGTACCAAGTTGATATGGGCCATATTCTGTGTCTTGTAGCCGGATATAGGATTGGCGATCTGTAAGGAATTGTTTGATATAATTGAAAGTATTGCGCCCACAATGTGTTTGCGACAAGTGGGATAGGATGATCTCGTGGGTCACATTGTCGAAAGCCCCCCGCAGGTCAAGTGCGACGACTACTTTATCATTGCTGGGGTGCTCGACGGGGTCGAGAATCTCCTTGTGAAGTTGCAACAGGACATCTTGTGCGGACCGGTGTGGGCGGAAACCGTACATGGTGTCTGCGAAAATGTTTTGTTGTTCCAGGAAAGCCGACAATCTGTCGCGGACCATAGTCTCCATCAGCTTCCCCACACACGAAGTGAGGGAGATGGGCCGGAGGTTGTCGGTGTTAATGGCTTTACCTGGCTTGGGAATGAAAGTTACTAGTGCCGTTTTCCAATCTATGGGGAGTGGTGTGCCTCCAATCCAGATAGTGTTGAAGTAATCGAGGAGAGTTTCGTAGGCGGGATCTGGGAGGTTGGCAATAAGCTTTACCGTCACCTTGTCCCGGCCTGGTGCTGTACCTCGCTTCATTTTAGCCAGGGCCGCTTTTAGGTCATGGAGCTGGAACGGTTGATCCAAATCCGCGTTCTCGGAACCTGCATACGAGTACGCCTGACCACGGGGATCCTGGTGTATACTCAAATATTGGTCGCGGAGCGCATCGGCCAGTTTGGCCGTGTCTCCAGTGAAGTTATGTATAGCCCTTTGAAGCTGTTTTTGTGTCTCAGTACGGGTTTGTGCCGGATCAATAAGAGCGCGGAAGAGGCGCCACGTACTCCGACTCGACATTTGCCGAGCTGCAGTGTTGCATCGGTGCACCCAATTGGAGTCGGCGAGTTGGGCCGCGTATTGTGCCGCCTGTTGGGTGATATCCGCAATTCGAATTTTGAGTTTCCGATTGTGTTTTTGACGACGCCAGCGGCGGACTAGGCTGTGTCGTGCCTCCCAGAGGTGGAGGAGGTGGTTATCCACCGCCGGGCTCGCCTCTGAGAGTTGAACATTTTGCTCGACTGATTTCAAGTGGGATACTAGGTGTTGGGACCACGTTGAGTATCCTTGGTCCATTATCGATTGAGGATTGGTGTAACTGTTCCTAAATTTGGTCCAGTCGGGTAGTTTTGCATTGGCCTGTGGTCTTGTGAGTGGCTTGGTATGGATTGTAGTGGTAATTATGCAGTGGTCACTACCGAGGGATTCCTCGGTGTTCCTCCAATCTGCATAGCGAATATTTTTCGTAAAGGTGAGGTCCGGACACGTATCGCGTGTAACGGAGTTACCTATACGAGTGGGTTGCGCGGGATCCGTGTGAAGAGTAAGGCCCAGTGTGGAAACAAGCTCCGCCAACTTGCGTCCGCGTTTCTCTTCACGTGTGTACCCCCATAAGGTGCTGGGAGCATTAAAGTCCCCAACGATTATGAGGGGATCCCGATTCGCGACCTTCAAAGCCCGGCTGAAGATATCTGCGAATGTAACATTTGGTAGCTTTGGGGGACAGTAAATGTTGAGTATGTGCAATGGGGGGTCCTGTTTGCGTAGCGGAAGGATCGTCACCATTACATAGGAGAAAGTAGCGCTAAGATCCAGGTCAACCTGGGAGGCCGTGTAATTTTTATGTACGCAGAGGCAGCTATGCGCATCCTGCTGGTACACCGTGTAACTGGCAAGGGTGGCGCCATTTCCTGGCTCCTGAAGGGCCACCACAGCAGGTAATTCTGGGAACGTTGTAAGGAAAAGGCGTAGATCGGCTCGCTTTGTGCGTGCCTTGAATCCGCGACAGTTCCACTGTACAATTTGAATAGGGATCGAATTGCTTCGCGGATGCTTCCTATTTCTAGGGGCGCCCGCCATGATCAAGGGTAGAGTTGTGAGTTTGGAGAGAGGAGGCTTGAGAGCCAGTGGCTCCAAAGAGAGGAGCGTTCTCTATACTGAGGATGGCACAGGGGACCTCTTCTTCTTCTCCGGCGATTCGACGCCTAGACGCTTTGAGCTGCCGGCCTGCGGAGGTTTTGAGCGGGCCAGCGCGCTTGGGAGCGCGGGTGAGTTGAGCGAACTGAGCGGTTATGAGGTTCGGGATAGATGCCGCAAGGTGGCTAATTTTGTTGAGTGCCGCCGTAAGTGTGGCATTGATTTGCGTTTCCAATGCGGATATTCTGTTGTTAACTTGAGTTTCGAGCGCGCTCACTCTCGCCTCGAGTGCCGTGAGGGCATGCGCAGCCTGTCCTGAAGGGGTTGCGTCGCTTTCCATTGCCTCTGCTGCGGGTGAGGCAGAGGTGTGGTTGGGGGAATTTTGGCGGGCCTCCGCTATTGCGAGGCGCTTTTGAAAATTTGCAACCTGCTCGCGGAGAGCAGATATTTCTTTTTGTTCGGCAGAGATTGGCCGTTGTTGGGATTGGGAAGGGGGAGCGAAGGGAGAAGCTGCTCTGCCGGCGCCGCTCACCTGGGAGTGTTGCTTGACAACGGTTGCCCACGTCTTGGAGCCGCCGTTTTGTGGAGGTCCGAGGGGCTTCGCTGCACCGGCTGGAGGCGGCGGTGGCGCAGCTGGAGGTTTCCCTTGGCTCCCAGTAGAGGAATTCGCAGGCTGGTCCATGGCTTGGTCGGCAGCCTTGGCCTTCAGCTTGTCCGGGCGACGCTTGCCACGCTTGCGTCGGTTTCGCTTCGATTTACGCCCGCACTCGGCCGGCGTGGGCTGGATAGCGCGATATTTAGCAGTACACGCTGGGCCCCCCGTGGCATGGGCCGCGCCGCGCACTGAACACTTTGGGTTGCACTGGTGAGGGGCCCGCTCCCCCTCAACGAGTAGAGCCTGCTGTCCGCACAGGCCGCACCGGTCCAGCCTCTGGCCGGGGCAGGCGTCCACGCGGTGGCCGACCACACCGCAATGTCGGCAGGCTGGAATGGTTCGCTGGTAAGGCCTAACTTGTACAAGCTCCGAGTCGTAGTGCACGAAACGTGGCTTCTCTGTTCCGGCGAAAGTCAGTCTCGCTTTGTTGGATGTCCCAAATTTTCGCACTTCCACGATGGTGCCGAAGCGCCATTGGAGCCTAGTACGGAGCGAGTCCGTAGTTTCCGAGTTACGGACGGTAATGACGCCGTAGCAGACGTCCTTGTCGTCTTGGCGCAGGTGCCCCACAAGGGGGACCTTCCCGTCGGGTCCATTAAGTTCAAATTCGCCGATGATACGGTCGGCTAGCTCAGGTTTCGCAGTGTGAACAACAATAATGAGGTTTTGTTCTCTTACCGGTATTATGGTAAGATCTGTTGCGGGTTGCGCGCCCAGGAGAGCCGTGAACGCCCGGCCGTAGCCGGTCTCCTGGAAAGTCTCGTACAACGAGACGCGGGTCCGGGGCTTGATGACGACGACGTAGTCGTCTGGAGCAGGCTTGGGAATAACAGGCGGTTTCCACTTCGTGAGCAGTCGCCGACTGCGGCCCGCCGCGCGCGGGGCGGGTGACTGCTGGTTTCCGGCGTGAACGCCGGCCGCGTCTACGGACGCCGGCTTTAAGGCTTGGTCTTGCGCTCGGCGCAGCACTGCGGCGTTCAACGCGGCGCTGCGAAATCTTGCCGAATCTGGGCCTCCGGTTGCCGCTGGGGTAACCGTTGCCGAAACTGGGCCTGCGGTTTCCGCTGGGTGAACCGTTGTCCAGTGCATGTTCTCGGGGTCGTAGCCTCGGCAGGAGATTTGTGTAGCAGCCATACTGGCGTCAGTGGCCAGAGGCCCCGATGTGCCGGGTACCGGTTCGGCCGTTAGGTTTAGCCGCGCCACCGGCCCGATCGGGCCATGTGTTGCCCGAAAAGGGGGTTTAACCGGGCCCACCTTGGAAAAAACTGGTGTCCAGATGTTCCCGACAGCTTTCGGTGCACGTTGGGGATGATCTTGCTAGGGTCGGGCGGAAACTTCCGCTGCTTCGGCTGAAAATCGCCGAAGCCGACGACCAGCACGTCTGACTCCCCGTGCGAACGCCGAGCGAAATCCACCATTGTCGGGCCGGTTCTGTAATGACATTGCGGAGTGTAGGTCATAAAAGCGACTGAGTGGGATCCTGTAACTTACTTGAAACACGCGTGGCACGTGTATTTGTAAAGGTATTGGTTTAGGTTTATTGCGATTTTACGTCTTAAAACGACTCCGGCTATGAGGAACACCGTAGTGTAGGGCTCCGGAATAATTTCGACCACCTAGGGTTCTTCAACGTGCACTGACATCGCACAGTACACTGTGGCCTCTACGATATTGGGAATGGCAGATTATTATAGTGAAGAAAAAAAGGAAAGGCGAGATCTTATTTTCATGCACGGAGACCACAGTGACGAAGTGAATGAAAAGGAGAGAGGAAGTAATTTAATAATAATAATTGGTTTTTGGGGAAAGGAAAATGGCGCAGTATCAGTCTCATATATCGTTGGACACCTGAACCACGCCGTAAGGGAAGGGATAAGGGAGGGAGTGAAAGAAGAAAGGAAAAAGGAGGTGCCGTAGTGGAGGGCTCCGAAATAATTTCGACCACCTGGGGATATTTCACGTGCACTGACATCGCACAGCACACGGGCGCCTTAGCGTTCTTCCACCATAAAAACGCAGCCGCCGCGGTCGGGTTCTAAACCGGGAGAGGAAAGACAGATTTAACTTTAAGAGTTTCTCTGCACCTTAGGAGCGGCGTATACGCTGGGATGCAGTAACTGTGTGCGACGGTTATTATTAAAACTAGCGCAGACACGCTTGCCATGCCTGTGCGTATACATACCACGTGCATTATCTATAAGCCAATGCAAACCATTGCACAAATATAGTGGCTTGCCGCTTTGCTTGTTGGTGTTTCAAAATTATAGCCCATGTATTACGGCCCAGACCTATTTGCAACAGGACATATTTATACATTTTTAGCTCTGTTATCTGCATTTATGAGAATGAGTTGACTGCCTGCGGCAATTTTGTGGTGATTCCGGACGCAGAAAAGGCTTGGAATCAAGGCAACTCGATGTGGCATTGTAAAGGTAGAACCTGCCACCTCCCCCTCCTCCTCTCCCTCTTGCAACCAAACACGACGAGAGTTTCTTGGTTATTAGAATGAATATTGCAATAACATTCAATCTCATCGAAGCTAGCGTCTAGTTGCGTCTTGCTTTTTCTGTGTGACGACAATAACATGAGCCTGGTTGGTACCAGTAAAACACAGACGTCCTTTAGGCTGAGCGCTTAGTTTTTTTTTGTTTTTTCTAGCCTGCGATTTCCTGCTTTAGTTCGTGCAATGGGTCTTTCTTTCCATATAGGCAAAGTTAAGTGTCCGAGAGTGTTACTGGAAACGACCGCTTGTGAAAGCCAAAAAGAATAAATTATTAAATCTTCACTTACTACACAGCACACCAGAAAGCTTCTCCGCCCATAAGAAACAGTTAAGCTTTCTCATTATTCTCCATGTAATCATCCTGCTCCTCTGTGTTGTACCGTGTCATGTTTCCTGCAGTTCGCTGTACAGTTTGGTGATGCCGTGGATAGATCGCCTCTGGTACTCACAAGAACTGCAAAAACACATATACCCTGTACGAGTATTTTTACTTGCGGGCTTAAGCAATAACAGTGCACGGAATACACGGGACGTTACCTCCGAGGCAGTGAGCATAGAGACGTAAATGCAAGACTCCGTGTGTCAGATGGTCCATGTGTCAAGCACCATGCGAGCCGTTTTCTTAATAGGGCACTAAGAGCAACACCACCTAACTTTTATTCTTCATAAAATTGGTTTTATGAATCCTTACGGGCATGTTAATGTTCCACTGGCAGCAAAATACCAATTTGTTGTTGATTAAATTGCATTAAAAATTTTTCCCGACTCCCGATTACGACTGGTGATGTCTGCGCCAAAATGAACTCCGTGATTATCCCTTTGAGGTTAATGGCGATGTCACCTAGCCTCTGTTATCCGCGTCAAAACTGTGGGATGAACCGCAGCTTATCTGGGAAATCAGCCAATGATGTCGACACCTAAACTTTGTTGTTGCTTTTTCCTGCATATGAAAACTGCATTATCAGCCAAACTAGGGCCTATATCGTCAGAATTCGGTAACCTATCTATACAGGCCAACTTCTGTTTTAAAAGCTGTTCGTCTAGTATTCAGCGCGCTGAGAAATCATCTTCCGTTAGTTTCAGCGCATTCCGTTGCGTTTACTTCGCTTATTTTGAAATTCAGGTGCCGATGCACTAGCTACACGATCCTAACTTCAAATAAAACACTTGCCGCTTGTCAGGGAAAAGTTCTGGAAAGTTTCGAAGGCCCTTGTGCCATTCAACTCGCCTCCTAGGTTGTCTCTAGCCTTCTTTTTCTTTATGCTTTGTTTGCCCCAGAAGCTATTCAAGCTGTGCAAAGGACAAAAGGACGAACTGGCCGAGAAGATTAGAAAGACAAAACGTGCACAAAGTCGGCGTAGCTGGTTCACCCGCAGACAGAGGGGCTGTGGTGCAGGGGAAGAGAAGACATCCGCGCTTCCGCCAAGTTCTTCCTCGGCGCGCTTGCAATTTTCCGCGAACCGCCCTGTGAATCTTTTAACGCATCCGTGTCTCGGCAGCTCAGCGGTGCGAACCACTCTCGAGCAACAACTCAAACAGTACGCGCGCAAGCGTTCGTAGCACAATGTGAAGACAACAAATCGTCCTCCAATGATGAAAGTGAAGCCGCGGAGCGTACAACATGCTGTTCCTTTTGGTGAAACAAGTGAAGAGGAAAAGAAAACCCAAACAATAAGAATGGCGGCGCAAGCCAGCCGTTTGCGAGCGCGGCAACGACAAGCTCTTGCCGCTGGATTCCGTTATCTTCCTCGGCCCAACGTGCAGCTGGCCCGAACTCCGCCACGAATAATCCGTTGCGGCGAATGCACGGGCATGTGCGCGCCGCTGGCGCCCGCCTTATCACGCGGCTCGGCTCTCGCAGCAGCCGCTCTTGACAAACGCACGCACTGAAGCTCGTTCAGATGTTCCCTGTTTCGCTTCTGCTGGGTGCTGATGCTTGCATGTTCGTTGCGTTTTCACTGCATTCTCTTTGTGCTTCATTTTCTGAATCACTGTTGTTCTAAACTGAGCGCGAACGCATGCGTCTTGTATCCGACGGTGTCGTTCGATAATAAAGCATGTTTTGGGCGTACATCTTCATGACCACTGACTACTCTATTTTCTTTGAAGCTGCAATGATTTTTATATTTTGTTTCAAGCTGCAGTAAAACTACAAGCGATAAAACTATTCTACGGAGGCCCTAGATGAGCAGGCATGGAGATGTAATAACCAATGCTGCGCAAAGTTGTTCACGGAGTCGCTGGGCTCCTAGAAGATTCCTGATAAATTCGCTTATTTGCTTCTCACAACATTCAGTCAAAACTTATAGGGGGCCTCCACGCGCAAGAGTACCCTGAAACGAGGGTTGTTCCCACCTAGAACTGATCACTTTTTCTATATTTGTAAATATTGTGAAAAGTCTATAAAGATCTCCCCTGTCCTTTGTCGCTACCGCTCTGTTTTCTCGCTGCCGCTACCATTTCCGGCGGCCACATCTCGGGTGCTTAAGATAGTGGACAGCAATTGCTGCGGCTGGCAAAATCTTTTTCTTCCTTTCTGTCTCATTTGCATTAATAAACCTCTACTATTACTAGAATTCTCTAGCGCCGCAAATAGCTGCAAACTTTCCTTCGACCACTGCCACATGTTTGTCAGAAGAACAAGGTGCAAGCCCATGGGACAGAGAGCCAAATCAAGACGTGACAAACGCCCCCCTACCACTTTCCATTTTTCCAGGTAAAATTTCACCGATGATTTTACAGTATTCGGTAATACACGCACCATATACAGATAGAAGTAAAAGAAAAACAATGAGGACACCGACAAATGGGTAGAGCCTGCCGACACAATCGTGTGTGCTGACAATAGCTATGGCGAGTATGGTTCCACTGAAGTGAAAGCAAGGATTTGTAATGTCTATGTGTTTGCTCTGAAGATGTTCGTGAAAGTTTTCAAAGTCCTCAAAGGTACACACCAAGAACTAAGAACAGGTTAAGATTGGGGTTTTTTTTTTTCTTAGTGAAAGCCCTAAAATTTGAGCTGCGGCAAGGGGGAAAGGACATTAATAAGGTGAATTGTTCAGCTAGTTGGTGCACGATCACTTATAACCAGCACCAGAGACGAACCAGACACAAGGAAGAAACACACAGACATGGACGAAGCTGCAGTGAGAACTGAAGATCGATTAAGAACACCCCATAGTATACACCGGAAGAGTCAACACATCAAACGAGTCCTCATCGTTACCTGTTTTCACCGCTGCGCAGGAAATTCACGTCTTTCTTCGAAAGGCAGAGTGAAGGCGCGCTGACGTATTGTTCTCCGGATTCTCGGATTTCGAAGGCTTCCAATATTTCTCTAGTTACCTTGTCTTGGTCCTTTCTCAGTACCTGCACTTGATGTAGATCAGTGGGGCTAGTTACGTTCTTACATTTTTCACAAACCCTGCAGTGCACCGCTAGGTTAGTGCCAGATTTTCCTGCTTTGGCGTTAGCGTGCTCTTTTGCTGTGTCATAGACACATCTCCCCGTCTATCCTATGTAAAGCTTTCCACAGGATACGGGGATGCGATTAACGACCCCTCGAACGCATTCAGAGCACTTCGTTCGGTGTTCGGTCTGACAATCGGATTTTTTTACCTGCCCGTGCACATGCGCACACATGCTTAATGTCTTATTTCGCGCCGTGGAAATGATCTCGATGTCGTGCCTCTTCCCAATTTTCTGAAGATTGTGGGCGAGCCCGTAGACGTAAGGAACCACGGAAAACTTCTTTTTTTTTGCGTGGTTTCATCAGGTGCATTTTCCTTTTCTTTGCCGCGTTTGTTCAGCAGCAAGAGGCCTTCTGCTATGTTGCATAGCATTGTCAACGGGTACCCCCCTTCCTGAAAACTAACAATTTGCCGCTGGAAGCTCTGGCTGATCTGATGTTGACATGACTTGTTTAGCGCAGACTGCAATGCCGCCTTCTGAAATCCTGCTTTGGCCGTCGTGGATTGATATGGCGTGAACGGGAGGATGTTCTTGTTGGCTCGAGGCTGGTACGTCCAACACAAGTGCTCCGGCATGAATTCAAGGAGTAGGTACAAGAATTCATGGCGGGACACTTGTGTTGGACGTACAAGCCTCAAAAAGAAGTTCCTCCCGTTCACGTCAAACCATTAAAAGACGGTGAAAAAAGGACTTGCTAATGCGGCACTGCAGTCCGCGCTGAACAAGCCATGTAAAAAAAAAAAAAACTGCTGACTCTGTAAGCGTAGAAGAAGGTCGCCCCATATTAAAATGCTGAATGCATGAGTCGTGCCTTAATAATGTAATCTCCTAATTACATGATTTGGGATGAATCCATTAGACGCTTAAACCAGTCAGGGTAATAAAAATTACATCAGACTGGCTGGTTCCCACTAAGCGCTCCTTGTTCCAGTCTCTCACCAAAAATCGCCATAGGAGGTTTTATTTTATTTGACCGTCTTAGAAGAAGCGCGGATATTGCTTTCGAGAGCCCCGACAATTTTTCTTATGCACTGCCAACGAGGGTGCCGGGGTACACGTCTGGCGCGGAATTGGCGCCTCTTCCGCACCCAGTCTAGCGCTCTCTGCGGGCTTCTGTGCTTTCAATTCCCTCATTCGAGACAAGCGTTAACATCGGCTGCACTTTACGGCGTGGTCGTTTGGTGAGAAGAACGGCGCCGGAGAGGGAGAGGAGACCTTCCGCTCGGATCCTCTCCCCAGAACTTTGCCGGCGCCCGTCGAGGTTATAGCGTGTCTGTAAAACAAAACAAATCAAAAAGCAGCGAAAGGGGCGACACTTCTTAATATATGCGCTCCTAAGGAACCGAGGAGCTCCTGTTTCTGGCGTTTAGCAGGATTTGTATTGCGTGCATTGTGTACTTGTCTTTTTCTGCACCATACAAAATCCAACTGCGTGGTACCTATCAATTTTAAGAGCTCGAAAACTGGAGTCCAGTTGCCATTCCAGTATACATTCGGGTATTTTAAATTTGTAGAGGTCAGTCGTCTGGTGCATGAATTCAGTGCTTCTTTTGCACTTTTAGTGCAAGTTTCTCTGATCCATAGCGCCTCCTGGCACCCTAACGCTTCGCACATTTAATACAGCCAAATTAAAGGCTCAAAGCGAAACCTCAAGTACACTGTTTTCAATAGATCCTACTCTTCCATATGTGGCAGAGTTTGCCTTTAAGCTTGTGGAGGTCGGCCAGTAGGTTGACCGCGGCCACATTTATTGAGGGCTTCCGGAGAGGAGATAGCTGTGGAGAGGCGGCAGCAGCGTCCGGCCCCGAGCGTTCTGCCCAGCGCGTGCTGGGGACGCTTCGTCCTTCTCGGCATTGCGCCACTGCAAGCCGAGCGGGTCGCTCTGAGCTCATTTTATAGTTAGGTATTTGCGGCCCATTAATTATTGTAATAGTGTCGTGCACGCAAACACTCGGACGGTAGACAGGCATCCTATCTTTGTTGTGTTTTCGTGGATGAGCTCTCAAGATCTAAACAGATGAGGAAGTCAATCACGGAAGCTTTTTGCAAAAACTTCAGACTGAAAATTCCCGGCTGCTAAGCCCTATCCACACCTTGTCACGTGAAAAAAATGGCTGGTAGGTACCGTATTGCTAAGCACGAAATATTGTGCGAAAGGACAGTATTTTGCAGGTGCACGCCACCGCAGAATTCCTGAAAGCGCGATTGAGGTGTCCGCTGACCCAGGAAGCCAGTTATGAGCGTTTTAACTTTTTCATCGTCAATGCCAATTTACCTAAAGTAAGCCGACGGCATATGCTCCAGTGGCGCGTTTCTGCACCAACGTTGTCAACGCGTAAGGCTCTTGTGCCTTGCTTCTGCGGCAACGCTGTCCATGCCACCGCATGCAGCGCAGCACATTTGTCACTACCTCCAAGTAGCTCAAATTGCGAGTATTAGTTTGATATTAGCATTAGTGTGATAAAGAAGACGATATGCAATGCACAGTGCGAGAGTGCGTAGAATTTTAACACGAGGCGTGATCGGGTGGGGCGATAGCATAGTACTTTCTATGTTTATGGGAGTCAAACGTCCCAAAGCGTCTCAGGCTATCAGGGACCATAGTGCTTTAGTGCAGTGGCCAGCGAAGCTGATCTGTTCGTGCCACCGCGGTTTCAAATCCCTGTTGCTCGCGGCAATATTTACTTATTTATCGCTTGCCCAACGCCATCCTCAAGGCCATGCTTCATACAAACCGGCGAGTCGGTTTGACCTCGTGAACTAGTGGTTTCGCACTAAAAAAAGAAGGAAAAGATTATTTCCCCCTAATCAGAATTGCACTCCTGGATTTTACTCCAGGGTTCAGCCACTTATGATTACAATGAGCCCAACGATGTGTCCAAGCGCACTGTTGGCACAGCTTTGTTAACTGTGCACGTTATGTATCAAATGACGTATAGTTTCTAATTGCAATGCACTCGACGTTATATTTTGTTAACGAAACCTTTCACACCAGCACGAAGTTAGCAATAGTATGTACTATCACGGTGGAAAGAACCGCGAACAACAGGGCGCCAGCGCGCTGCATTGTTGTAATTTCTCTTGGTCACGCTTTCACCTGAGTGGCAAGATGAAGACGTTAGAGTCGTTCCAGTATGCATCATGGACGACTGTAGTATTTTTTTGCTAGCAGTGAAGTACAAGCGTGATGAAAAGAAATGCGAACAGTGGAGCGCCACTCTGTTCGCGTTTCTTTCCATCGCAGTGGTATACAATGTGGATTGTGGCAAATAGACACCAAATACCCTCATAGTCCCGCTGACTTAGTACAACACGTTAAAAGCAAGATCAGGTGCCATTTCGTAAACTGATCGACTCCTCGTCTACTCTGTTTACCTTGATTGGCTGTACGCCGTTATTGCTTTAACTGTGTTGTATTTCGCTTCACGCCGCGCACCTGTTGCAGTAAAGCAACCGATAGTTACGAGAAAAACGACCACAAGCAACCCCCCCCCCCTCTCCCCAAGAGAAAGGAAGGGTAAGGTGAGTGGAGAATTCGTAACACAGTGCCGGCCCACCGCTGGAGGATTAACCGCGCATACAACCCGAACTGAGAGAAAACTGTTATTGAACCAGTGCGTCATTGGTAGGCGCATACGTGCATTGTACCAGTTCCAGTGTGTTCCCTTGCTAAGCGAAGTGCCGTTTGAAAAATTTTCACTTGATCGCCTAGACCAAACTGCTCTTTAGAAGCACCTGATTTAATCTGTTGTTTCATGAGGCGTAAATTTTTTGATCTTTTTTTGTCTGTATCCAAATCCGCTTTTGTCCTGAGGTCATTTGGTATAGTAGATCTGAATAGTATACAAAATAAATATGATAATTTTGTTAAAGCTGTAATGTATTTTCGGTTTTCCATTTTTTATTCCGTGGCCTATAGCCGTGTTGTAGAAGCACCTCTATCCAGACTTTAGGAACTCTGCAAAACCTGCACGCTTTTGCTTTGGCTGCTTTCGACACAACGCCGGACAAATGCATTTACAACGCCTAGTATCGTGGCAAGCTACCAAACTCTAGCCCTTCAGTTTTCACCCTACGCAGTTATTCTTTTCATTTTGCCTTACTGTTCCATGATTTTCTCACACCTTTTCAGCATTGCTTTTGGCTTTTCCGACAAACCGCCGCGTTGCTCTAGCCCTGTCTCAAGTGGCATCACATTGCTTGAAGCATAAAGCAGTGTTGCGCATTTTTGCTTTCGCGAATTTTTTTCCTCCTTTATAGAGGCTCCGTCTTTCAGTGTTAGTTCTCGCAAAGAACAGGCGGCTTAGAACCTCGTCACGAAAAATCCAGAATGCTGCACGACGCATTGCCCTTTCCGGTGTTTCTTGCAAGGCACTAGAGCGCTTTATATACTCAGTTTGATGGCTCACCCCGCCACCCCCCCCCCCCCCCAAGAAAACAATTTTTTCTGCCCAGTACAGCATTGTTTCCGAAGGGGGATTTATAACGGTAAACAAGTTGATTGTATCGTTTTTTTCTCCAGAAGGCATTTTACTCTATGGAGCATTAATTGTTATTAGTAAAAATTCCTGTACATAACTTTCTTGCTGTTCTTTTGCTGTAGATTTTGGCGTATCTTGCTTGCCGAAAAGAGTTCGTTGTGCCTAATGGAGCGGGCCGATTGCATAAAAAAGTGTTCTCGGGTGTCCTGCAGGAGTGTTGTCTTGAGAACTCTTCTTTTCCTTTTTTATTTATTAATGATATATGTGACCAGGTATCAAGTCGTTTCTTGTCTGCTGTATACTGTTGTCTTTAGAGTGATATTAATTGCTTAAATGATGATGTTCATTTACACAATGACCTTGACTCTATGATTGGGGTGCAGGACGGGTTTACGGAAAGAAACATATATACTTTATCCTACCTACAGTTCCGCCCGAGTCGGCCACTCTCTAAAAGCCTGAGAAAACATGTGTTGAATAAATATGGTCAACTTTCATTTTTTTCCCAAAACAATCTAGACTGCAACAACTTTTTGGAAGAGATCGTGTGCCAACTGACATCCTCTGAGAAAGCTTGAGCAAAGTTCTTGTTTAATTACGTGCTATGTAACATTTTTTCCCGCGTGCTTCGTCTGCATCCTGAGACAGCTGTGGTATATAATATCCACAGGTGTGTAAATACGCTGTAAGATTTTTATTTCTTCCTTTTTGTACCATTTATATCCACTTTTAGTGCTTGCTTCTACCCATATTGTTTCTACCCATAATATTGCGTTTTCATGTTTCACTGTGCTACCTGTATGGTAATTCTATGTTTTGCCCCCACAATAATGTCCGTTCAGGTGTTATAGGCATCTTAAAAAGAAAACAAGAAAGAAACGAGTGCCATGGCGCCCCATCGTATCGAAAGTGTAATGCTGGACAGCGCCTGCGAACGAACGGGACGCCGTGATTGAGGCGAGAGGTGCTGCCGTGCAGACAGGACCTGAGGCACGTTCCCAGATGATAGTCGCGGCGACGGCAGAGCGCAGCCGTCCTGTGTACGCGATGAAAGAAAAAAAAGACGGAAGCTGGGCAGAAGGACCTCAGAAAGTACCGGCATTTAATATAGTCACAGGCTGCGAGAATTCTTTTGGTGGTGCACCTAGAACCATCCTTCTCAAGCAACTCCGCTGCCGGCCCGTTTATATTACCGCTCCGAGCCGCTCTCAAAGGAGAACTTCGGAGTGTCACTCAAGAGGCTCCTTTGAAAAGGCTCCGCCGTCTAGCTACTCCCTAGGCCCCCTCGACTTTCTCGCCGAGGCATTCCCATTCCATCTTCCTCTCTATGATATGTGTAAAGACCCTCCATGAATGAGAGTCTTTTGCATATTGCTTACGGCTGCGTTTATGGGAGCGAACGTGGCGCAACCCTGCCGTACTCGCGCAGCCTCCCACTCGAAACGAGCAACGACAGAGGTAGCCGGGCGTTCCTTTTTCTGCAGCGTTCCGCTGCTGCTTCCGGAGCTGCTTCGACTCGGCTCGCCCTGATTCCTGCCAGTTGATCGATGGGAAGACGCTTTTATAAACTTTTAAGCTTGCCTGATTTTAATAGATGTTTAGCTAGTACTTATTCGTCGTCGGTGCACTAAAATAAAAATTGGAAAAGCTTCCTGTGTTTGCGATCACTTCCGGAAAAGTTACCCCCGGAGATGGGGCTTCTTTTTCTTTCTTTCGTTCTATCATTTTCCCCTCCTCTGCGGGGACACTCTGGGCGCTCCTTTGTGCTCCCGTCCCGGTCACCTTTTCCTGGACTCTCCTTTTGGGTTCACGCATTTTGTATGCATGAAAGGAGCTCTGTTTGTGAGGAAGCGTCCCTTGGAGGGACCGGATGAGTAGAAGAAAGAAGTGAAGAAAGAGAAGCAGCCACTACGTGCAGATAGTCGCTTTGCTTCCAAAGTCACGGGTATAAAGCAGCTTGAGTGCATTAGCATAACTGATGGAATTCCCGAGAATCGTGTGCAAATTTCTGCTGGCAGAGCTCAAGAAACGAAGAAAACCCCTTGTTCTTGTTTTCTCCTGCTGCAGGCAGGCGTAGCTGATGCTGTTCCACTTTGCACTTGTAGTTTTCTGTTTTCTTTTGTTCCTTTCTTGTTACGCTTTTTCGATCACTATTGATTGCAGTTGAGCAGGCATAAATAAATCACGGGAATGACATGGGATGATAATAAAACGTTGTCAGGAAATTTTCGCGTGGCCTTGGGTCATAGTGCGAAAAAGTACGAGATTGTTCTCTCTCATTTGGGTTCTGTTCCAGCTCCCTCTACATCGTGTCTGTGTGGTGATGCGTCTAAAGCACTTAGGAGGGCATGAGCTCTGCGTACTTTGAGCATTCTGCGTGCTGTACCTCCTGAATTTTAAACGAGTGAAATTGCTGCAGTCCATAATGAATAACTCTGCGCAGTTTCGGCACACCTACATTTTTTTTTTTAACTCGCGCTACCACTCTGTAAATTCATGAATTTCAGTAAGTTGTGCTGTTCGTGTGTGGTATAGTCCTTCATATACTATAAATATTGTAACAAGGAGGAACTTTGTCAAAAAAGAGATTGTGTATGCTTAGGCAGTAAAGCGACGCGTTTTAGTTTACAAATGAGTGAATTTTACGGGTCGCATAATCTTTGTACTAGGTTGCACAAGATCGTAGAGAGCTTCTTTTTTTACTTCAGGGCGGGACACAAAATTGTTTCCAATGTTTTCTAAAAACTGTACTCACGTGGCCAGTCTGCATGTCGGTTACATAGCGCTGCAAGTTTAGAGCCAGATTGCTCGCTGGTATATTGTGATGAGTAGTGCATCTAGTACGCTCCTAATAAATACCTTCCTTGGCGCAACAATATGACGGACGGATGGATGGATGGACGGAGGGACAGATGGATGAAGAGACGAATACCCGGAGGCACGGACGGATGCAGGATTACTAAGCTACGCTATGAGTTCTAACATAGATTATTTTTATTTCCTATTGTGGTTCTTCCAATTTTTTTCCACTTTTACGCCATCCGTAATCTAGTTTTTTCTTCTACGTCTCTACCGCTGATGTGTTCACTTTGCTTTCATTATCATTAAAACCCAAAGCTACTCGGAGGCTCAGCATGTACTGTTTGGTATCGGGATATACATCTTTACAGTCTACCAGACAAGTTTAAAGCTGTATACACTGCTCCCTCATGCTACACAAATGTCATCTTCTGTTTCATACTTGCTTCTATATTCCCTGGCCCTAAGGCAGCCTGATCTAGCTTCAAACAGATAGCAAGCACTATCTCTTGAATTATCGCACACAGTTTCCTTCCTTTAGTTCCTTTCTCCAGCCTCGCTTTTCCGCACTCATTCTTTTGCTCCCATTTTGGTCTGCGGTTAGCCGCCTAGGTTTCGCGAACTTACTTTTTCGCGAAGTAATTTTAACTTCAAATAGAGGGAATCTCTTCAGCCGTCACCAGAAAATGGAGCATTTTCTATGAATCAAGCCTTAGTAGCAGCTATCTACTTCAGAGAAATATCAGGTTCACGTCATCGCGTTACTTAAAAGGGAAATGAATTAATGCCACCGTTAGCGAGGACAACGAAGCAGTGAGAAAGACACCAGCGTCTTTTGGGTGGGCGTCGCTAACCATCAGAGGAAGTGGTGGCCACATTGGGCGAAACTGTAGAAGGTGGATCTTGCGGACAATAAGCTCGGGCGGCGATGCTGGCAGACATCTGACAGGACGAGAAGGAAGAAGAGGAGGTGAGGCCGAAGACGACTTTCTCACCTAGTGCTCTTAAACGTCTGCTTCTCAAGCACCTCCTCAAGCGTCTGCCAGTTTCTGATTGCTTAGCGAGGCTAGACAGGCGTCGCATAATGTTTTCTACGCGTCATCGCTTGCTCAGTTGGGTTGAGAGAGTTTCGGGGTACCGGTAACTCCGGTCGGGCTCGAGCGCTTATCGTTATCACTGAAAAAAAGGAAAGAAAAGTAAATGACAGTTTCCGGCGGTTAAAGTCATTGGTTCACTAGCATATTTGTGTGCAGTCCATTTCTGCAACGTAGTTAAATCTTCCAGTGGCAACGCAGCGATTAAAAGTTAAGGATTTAACTTCATCCGAAGCGATTTGCTTCCGACGTGTAAAGTGTTTGTACATTGAAACGCGACGCTCCGTGAGCCAGTGGAAGGAGAAAACTAATTTCCTGTCGCGTGGTAGACAGACAGCGCGTTTTGTGCCGGCATATAGAGACCGGTCACTTGCACAGAAGAGCACTTCTTCCTAGCGCTAATTATGTCTACGTCGACGGTCCTGATAAGGAGACCACGGCACTCTCGTTCGATGAGGTAGACAGGGGCGGGGGAAGATCTGAAGAATGACAAAGGCACTGTGGCACCACGGTGTGAGTTGAAAGGCTTTTAAAACGAGAGCTTTAAGGCTCCGGTTCAGCGGAAAAGGAAGCATCGCGTCAATGTCGTCCGGCGTTGTGTCGCTAAACTCCCGACTGGTCGAAGAGGTTTGGCGTCAAAAGTGCAGCGGCAGATTTGAAAGGTGATTTAAACTTTACATAAACTGAGATTACACTGTCCCAAATATTACTTGAACGTAATTACGGCATGTAAGTATATAAAGTAAATAAATTGAAAAATGAAAAAAAAATCTACGCAGTCTACGCAGGCACATTCAAACGGCTTGCTTAATGCGGTGTTTGATATTTATGTCGCGTGGTGTTTCACAGTGTGTGGCAGCTTACGACTGCATGCTAATGAGTATGTTTGTGATGAGACAGTGTCGCATCACATACATGCATGTCGGTGAGGAGGGAGGGTATGCAAAAGACTGTATGCTTTTGTCACGTGACATTTGTGTGTCATATAATCTTGTAACATTAGTAGAGTACGTAATCGGATAATATGCTAATCAGATCAAGCGGAACCGCTGGCGGGATCCACTTACGCTATCGCACGATACCCTTAAAGCAGGAGCTTAAGTGTCCGCCAAAGTTTTGCCTTCATGACGAGGAACGAAGGTGGCGTAATATGATGGCTTAACTCTAACATATAAGATGGTAATAACAAAAATGGTAATGTCTCGGGAGTGGGACCACGGGCGGTGCTTATGGATATGAGCTGCAGACCGAGTGCATGCTGAATGGCGGACGTTCCTCAATGTGCGTCACACTAGGTGAAGTTCAAAAAGTGCGTAGTGAGTGAAAAAGCACTACTTTTAGCAACTTCGCGCGCCAAAAAGTGGCATAATGCAAGGTTACAAGATTGCGTCACAGGAGAGTGGGTGCGCTTTGACACGATAGCGGATTTCCCGTAGAAGAGTTTCATACCGTCTGTATGCGTATTCTCCAGCGTAACCAGTTTCTGTCGAATAAGCGAACGGATTGCAGAGTTTGCTCTGCAGGGAGGCGAAAAAGATCCATATGCCAGCCGTTTAGGCCTAGGATTTGGGCAGAATAGTAAGCCTAGAATAAGTGCAGCCGCTACGCAAAGCTTACCATGGGCGGAGGCATGTAGCAAAGTACTTTTACATTTTCCACTCTTAAAACGGAGAAAAGCCATGCGCCTGTTGGACAAGTGACACATTTAATGAAAAATAATCTGACTAGCTATGCAATAAAAAATATCTAGTTAAATGTTCTATGCGTCGTCTTTGCCGCTACACACAGTTGTTTTCAAGCTATATGGTATTCTGTTTTTTGTGTTATATCTAACTAGCTTCTAACCGGCAACCCTTACGATTTTTCTTACGGTTAACCGGCAACCCCTACGCATTCTTCTGACAATACACGAATAGAAATTCGATTCATCACCACAGGAGCAAAGACCGCCGGCCTTGAGAACAGAATGCACTTTTATTCTGATTCGGCGAGCACAACTGGCAGCAGCATCCATCAGAGCCGTGGACTAAGGGCAACCGACTGTTATGCAAGTAGATGGACGAAGCCATCTGAAGACCGCAGAAGACCAGCGAATCTAGAGCTCAATAAAGTTTTTCACTCCCTCATTCACACTATTTTGTGGCCTCAGTGTGCTCTAGGTGAGGCATTGACAGTTTCTAGAGCGATACACAGTTCCCATGACGGTTCACAGAATATTATATATATATATATATATATATATATATATATATATATATATATATATATATATATATATATAGGAACGCTTTTGCCTCAGCTGTAAGAAAAAGTGACCCGAATTAGCTAACTTGCTGAATTTGCTAGCACAAAATGACCAGGTTGCAGTAGGCAAGCCTCAGCTCGCCAACCACAGTTCCGACAAAAGTACTTGTACTCACCTTCTTGCCAACACGTTGGCCAACAGAGTGAGGCTTTCTTCCTGCCAGTTGTTCAATCCACGCTGTCGATAATTTCATCTTCCGTGCGTTCCCTGTATACATCGCATTCGGTACATATCTATTGGTGAACGGTGGATGGCCATTATTTTTCTCCCATACTGGGGACCTGTGAAAACGGGTGCTTTCTCCCGTAAGGCGCCGCCAAGGGTATGAACACTGAGAGAATTGGTCGTAGGCTGTATCAAAAAGTGAGACGCGATAGCACTGTCACATTAGCACAGAATGTGTTCACCGGCTCCTTGATCTGCATGCAGTTGGCGCAGTGAAGTGAAGAACAAAGGGAAGGCTTGAAGGTTATTCATGCAGAGTGCCCCTATTTTCTTCCCGGCAGATGCGCAGGGGGAAAATGGGGTGAAAAGGGAAAGTAACTGAGAGCATAAATATACATCTCCACCACGTCCATGAACACCCAGTTGTGGTGAAGAACCACAAAAAGGAACTAAATTTATTGTGGACATTTAGCCGCCACTCAAGTCGTTGGCTTTTGAAAAGTCGCTGCGCTTCTCAGTTGCTATTGAAAGCAGGATAGCTGCAGGAGAAGTTGTGGTTTACTCGAAGCTTTGAAGCACGAAACTGAGGACGTATTGTACTTGAATAGCGCTTTTGGCTATTGGAGACCACTCCTTCGCAAATAACGAACCAATGGCGTTTGCCAGTTCAGCATCACTATGACTTCTTATCTGTCTTCTCGCGGCATATTTGGAGCGGAGCTTGAGCTTAATGCGTTTCAGTCACACTTAAGTTTTGTTAGAGGGCAGACATTAACAAGCGTCGGCCTTGCTTCAGCACACAATTAATTATGTTGAGATGATGCCGAACTCGAACATGTGTGGTCATGTTTAGTTTCCGCTGCAGTGCTTACCTTTAGAAACGCCGTATATGACTGCGCAAGCCACAAATTCTATCCAGACGATGCCGAGCTCGATTACTAGCTCTTCCGCTCAAGGTCCGCATGCGTGCTTATGCTGGGTAGTCTGGGATATGCTTGAGTAGATGATAATTTCAGCACATCTCGCTCCGCAGCGGACAAGCGAACCATTCTTGGACGAGACAGTGGGGATTGGGTTGGTAAGGTTGGGACTGCTGGGGGTTGGGTTCAATGTGGAGGTTCCGCAACATGGTCCTTGTGCTTTGTGTTGCAGCAGCTCCTCTTGAAGGCTGCTTGCGAGGGCAGCCTCGTTTTCTGAATCCCCCAATTGCTTCGCTACGCTAAGAGTTGTCTCACAATTTATTTCAAGATATCGAATTCTCTTTTTATAGGAAGCAATGTTTAAACGAAGTGTTATGAGGTTCGCGGCTGTTTAAACTCTTCTTCGTACTCCCCTCGCATGTTGCTGCAGTATGGTTTCTCCGCGCGTCAAGTCCCTCAGCAAGGGCTGCTCCTTTATTTAAAAAAAAAATTGGAGGGAAACCAGCCTCTTCAGGATGCAAGAATGCCTATAGGCACGCTGTCTGTCAAGGAGAGTTATCAGTGAACAAGAAAAAAGAGACGCTATTATATTTATTCGGCGGGCTCAGCAGAGGCTAATAAAATAAAGAAAGAAAGTTAAACCGAATAGATGTTCCCAACGAATGACAATGACATTTCATGGGCCCCTCAACCGCTAAGGACACCTCTAAGACCTAGTGCCCTCTTTAGAAAGCTACAAAAAAAAAACTTGGTCTAAAATATACTACCGTCAATCAAGCATTGACATACAGAACAAAATAGTACCACGCATGCCTTTCACCTTGGCAGATAAGCATGTACTACGGAGAGACACGCTGTCACAGTTCTTAAATATGAAGTCTGTTAAAAGCATGTACTAATACTAAGTATTGTTGAACGAACTGGCCTTACATTTTCAAAGAAAAACACTTTGCTTCAGCGCAGTTTTCTTTGCGACTTCAGCAATATCGGCTGCATTGTGTCCTGCAAGTACTTAAAGGGGCTCTGAAACACTTTCCGAGGAGAGGGCATCAATTTGCTCAATCACTACATTGTGTTGTCAAACACCTGAGCCAAATAGTACACTTCTACAAGCAGCAGAGGACCCGCAATCCTTTCCGGCGACTTTTTCATGCTCGCACCTTCCTCCGTCGCTCGCATCTACGCATACATGTTGAGCGATGGCTGCAGGTTAGATTCTTTCAGACGTCAAGCAGCTACCGTGGCCGCGGCCAATAAGCCGCGTAGCTCCGGCGGTTCAGGGAGCTCTCCCCCGGAGGTGGGGCCGCCGGAAGAGCGCCGGCCTTTCAGTGAGCAAATAGTGACGAGAGGAGAGGGAAAGGCGCGAAGACGCTGAAATTCAAATTTTGACTACAGAGAACTCAGCTTCTACAAAGCGCATTTAAAAACTTCTTGCTGGACACTATTCGTGAAGCGGCGTGCTTTCACATCCCAGGCATACCGGAACTTTATTAGAGCCCCTTTAAGCACTGAAGCATGCTATTCATATGTAACCAGTAGTGAAGATACGTAGTCTCGCACGTTTTGGTGATAAAAAGCAGGCTTCTTTCTCTGTTATTTCCTAAAAGGGTCGGGATGCGCCGCAGTTTTCTTCGGAGTCTGCGAATGGCCACAATGAGGCGTTCCTTGTTTTTCGCCTTTTAATGAGCCTCTCCAGAATGACATGCAACACTGAGCGGAGAAAAACGCGTGCAATCTCTCGCTGCACATACATCGAGGACATGGTGCGAGCCGCAGAGCACACTTCTCTTTTATAGACAGCTCCACTCGGACAGAGAAAAAAAATCATCCTGTCTTTTCGTAACAATAGACCACGTCTTTTCCCGGCCTATTACCTGCCCGTTCAGTAACATAAAGGCACTGCCCGGAAACCAAGAAAAGATTACGAAACCTTGCCGAAAACCGCAGAGTCAACAAAAAAATGTTGTCAGACCTACGGCACAAATTCGATGTCTGCTTGGAGTTAGAGAATTTGACAAGCAGAAAAATTAAATCAGTTTAGGTATACTCCCTTGGACGGTGAAAGCAGACATCGAAACGCACTCTGTGATCCACAAACTACAAGCGTTCATCGCCACCTGGCGACCAATCTTTACGAGGGAAGGATTGACTGCAGCGCCCAACCGTGATGCACACTTTCCCGCGGCAGTGGTGCGGGGCCGCGGTGCCAGCTACAGAAAGCGTCACCCTTTACAAAATAAGCGGGGTTCGAGAAGAATTGCGCTGCTACCGAGAGCGGAAGGAAATAGACGCCGGCCGGGAAAGAATTGGCCCTGCTAGCCACCGCACACACCGCCACAGACGCCGCTGCGGCCGACGCCGAGGAAAACCTTAAATCTTCGAAACGGATGCCGGGATCCCGGCTCAGAGCATAAAAGTAAGTATACGCCCTCTCCTCCACATCGACACTCGGGCGTCTGCGAGGATTCCTGCACACGAGAGCACACGATCGAGGTCTGCGTGCACTTATCGGGGCTCTTCGCCGGCGCCGCTTTCCGGTATCTGTCTTTCGGGAAAACAGAGGGCCTATAAATGCCGTTCCTTCTCCTTTGTAGTTTCTCACCTTATCCAGGTTTATTTAACCACGTCCTTTCTCGGTGGCGCCCCGAACGCTCCATTCGAGATTCCCAAATGCCAGGCAAGCCCCGTAATCGTCGTCACTCGTATGCCACCGTATTCACTGTGCTCTGTTTGCCTGATCGGGTCGGGCACCAAAGGGTCTCCTGACGACAACACTAAAGAAAAATCGCATGCATTCAGTTTTCTCCCACTCCTGTAAACACGCATTTGGCGTTGCGAGGCGATAAGAGAATCGTGGCACCAATGCACGCGTGGCCGTCATGGTGAGTTTGTGGACATGTCTGGAGTTCTCGCGTTGTGATGGTGTGGCGGCATTGTTTTTAGGATCAAGAATACAATCGTATATGAGACCTGATTCTACTGCCGGATGGACCCACGCGGAAGGCCTTGTTTACGTGGAAAGCCTTTCCCGTTTCAGTGAGAAGTTTTGATTACACAAGTAAACAAAGAAAACCTTTCAGGCAGGATAAATGTAGGCTGGAAACGAAATTTCCTTTCGTTGAGACAGTCAGCAAAAAGATACGAAACGAAAGTACATATACGGTGTTTATCAGCGCATTGAAGAATGGAGAAAACATTGCTCGTTTTCAAAGATGAATGGTAACTTACTTTCGTTCGTTCCCGAGTTTATGTCGTCAAATCTGATTGCACTTAGTTAAGCGCCGCCGACATTCAGGGCCATTCCAAAAAATTTTCCTCTCAGAATAAAATATTTAGTTGTTAAACATCTTCCTATATCCTGAACGAAAAGCTAACCACACGAAATTGTAAGCGCAATTTTTTATGCCTGTGGGTTGTCGAATAATGTCGAAGATTAAGAAGCTGGTTTCGTTTAGTTTGTTATTGGGCAGAGGAGGGCCACGGGATGGCTCACACCATGACCCATTGTTACCCTCTGCTGTTTATGTTGTATGCTACTATAGGCATTTTGTCTCTTGAAGTAGAATGCAGTGTTTCTAGTACATCAGCCCCACCTAGCTGCACGCACACACTATATAAATAAATGCGCCGGAACGTATTACACATCTGCGTGTTCGCTTGCAAAGAAAAATAAATTAATTGCATCGTTTTGTCGAAATTTCTAACGCGACATTTTATGCGGCCGGATTTATGAAACCATCCTACCAGATATCTCATATATATGTGGTCATCTCATATTTATAATTTAACTAGTGCCATACACAACTGCAGCTTTCTCGGGTAAAAATTTTGAAAATTGAAAAACTGTAAGACAGTGTAATATGGAAGTATTCCAGGTAATGGCCCATTATTCTGATATGTGGCAAAATATTTGTTTTAAAGGTTTTCCACGGATCGCATCCAGTAGTTAACACTGCATAGAAAACCAATGGGGAACTCTTTTGACTGCAGCAAAAACGTGAATGAGAAATACAAAACTGATGTCGGATGATCTGCGGACATATTGATTGTTATAGTGATATCTTACATTATGCGAAAAAAAATTGCGTTCATGAATGGTTTTCCACGCAAAAATGCTTTTGTCCAGAATTGCTGAGTGTGATTAGAAGAAATTTTCAAATTCCTCTTGTCCTATCAGTCTTTAATTTTGATGACAAACAAACTTAGCAGTTTACGATCATAATAAGTAACAGGTGGTTGTTATTTACTTCCCGCGCAGCGTTCACTGCACGAAGCTGTTGGCTTTTATTTTCTGTACATCTTCGCTAAAATTAAGTCTTGAGAGGAGAGATTACATTGTCTTCTATCATATCTTTATCAGCCTGGGTGCATCCACAGCAAACTACAGGTCTGTTACATTGACCTTCATTCGTCTCTGTCGACTTTCTGTGCACTTCATACTGTCAGATGCGAGACAAAAGAAATCAATGGCGAATACGAAAAAAATGCTGAGCGCATTGAAAACGCGCACTCAGGTCACAATTGCATATGCGCGACCCCGGATCTGATAGTTTGCATGCAGGCAAGGGCGAAGAAGACTCAGTGATTCCCGCACACATAAATGTGAATGCTATTAAACTCGTCGGTGGGAAGAGGCTTTCTACAGCAAGGACGTTCAGCAACTTTTCGCTGGCGGAAGTCATCAAAAGGTGACAATATGCATGCGGCCACAGGCCTCTGCCCTGCTCACGGCCCAAGGGGCAGTGGTTCGAGTCCCGGCTCGACCATTTATCATCTCAGAGTAGTACCTTTTCTTTCTTCAGAGGCACTACTTAATGGCGTTGGAATGACGTCACCATACTGCAGACTACCGAGGAATCGTGTAGTGATGTCGTCACTGGTTATTGTGAGTGATCGCTGTGGTATGTTTGAATTACCCGGGCGAGGTGATGTGGTTGGGACGCCACGACCCTGTCGACAAAATCCCGACTTTCTCGACACGTTAACGCCAACGCCAACAACTACGATTGTCTCTAAGCTTAACGGGACCCTTAAGACTATCACCTTAATAACTGACTTTTACGCTCTAAAATAAATCGTTTTCTCATGCCGTTCGCGAGTTTCCCGATTTAATTATGTTCGTAGTTTTAAAAAAGGCTTTGCAGCTAGACGTCGACTGCACAAAAGCTGGTGTCGACTGTATGTCGGTCAAAGTAATAATAATAATTGGCTTTGGGGGGAAAGGAAATGGCGCAGTATCTGTCTCATATATCGTTGGACACCCGAACCGCGCCGTAAGGGAAGGGATAAAGGAGGGAGTGAAAGAAGAAAGGAAGAAGAGGTGCCGTAGTGGAGGGCTCCGGAATAATTTCGACCACCTGGGGATCTTTAACGTGCACTGACATCGCACAGCACACGGGCGCCTTAGCGTTTTTCCTCCATAAAAACGCAGCCGCCGCGGTCGGGTTCGAACCCGGGAACTCCGGATCAGTAGTCGAGCGCCCTAACCACTGAGCCACCGCGGCGGGGCTCGGTCAAAGTAAAAAACGAGAAAATGTGTTTCGCCCTAAGATTTCGGGCCCTCCACTACGGACCTATTTGTTCCTCTCTTCTTTCACTCCCTCCTTTATCTCTTCCCTTACGGCGCGGTTCGGGTGCCCAACGATATATGAGACAGATACTGCGCCATTTCCTTTCCACCAAAAACCAATTATTATTATTATTATTAAGATTTCGGATGATGACTAGCGTTTCCGAAGGAAATGCGGGAAATATCTGGCAAGAGCTCCAAGGGTGGCGCAGCCAGAGACGCTGCGAAGTGAGCGACCAAAAGAAGCTGTTCGAGCGAAATAAAGAACGGCGGCCTAGGCGCGAGAGCCCGAATGGAGGCGCCAGCGCCGTCGTTCTCTCATTGTGAAGCCGCAATCGGCGCATTGCGGCTGCCGCCACTAGTGCGGTATCCGGTTTAATCCTGCCCAAGATTTGGCGCCGGGACGCAGGGGAGTTAGTTTTTCGCGAGAAATTTCGGAGAATCCGAGGCTGTGAACGGCTCTTTGCTATAAGCAAGAATGGCAGACTGAGAGGTGGAGATGAGGAGCGTAGTCTCTGTGATTCAGGCGGCTCAGACAGCACTGTCAGGGATTTGAATTTGAGAGCCAAAAAGACCTCCTTTCGGAAACTGGGAAACACATTTTTCTTTAGGACGAACTGTTTGGCACTGCTGTGGGCTTACTGACAGTGCAGATTACTGAGTTTAAACGCTCTTGTTTACATCCTCTATGAAGGATATTTTAATGCTGGTTGAATATAAAACGCAACATCACCCAAGTAACAACGACAATAATTTTCTTCATCTTTCAAAATATTGAAAATATGACAGCAGTGAAAGTGTGGGGTACAGAACTAAAGTTGCTGCGTACCACTACTAAAAGGTGTGGCATATTTGAAGACATAGTCGTGTTTACAATTTATGTTCATTCCAGTTCTTAAATTGTGTGAAAATGTACGGAAACAGTGGCTCACCTAACAACTTAGTGTTTATATTCCCCATGCACACTTCCAGTCCTCTCTTTCTTTTTTATTTTTGTTTTTCTTGCAACACCTAGACTACATAAATCTCACGAGGGAGGCATCAATTGTGTTCTTTGGCCGCGGGTGGCGCTGCAGTTTCTCTAGCCCAACGCCTGCACAGCGAGAGCAATAGGTAGGGCGTGTGCGCAAATCCTCGGCTTTTACAGGCAACAGGAGACCCTGCAGCGGAGATTCGTCGATGAAAAATGCGGCCAGTGCACCCCGAGGTTTCAAGCGCTTCCTCCCTGCTCAATTCTGCTCCCATTTGTAAAAAGCGCCGGTCCCACTGCGGCGTCACCGCACTGAGCGGTCGCGCAACATGTTGCGCCTTGGGCGAGAGGCGGCAGCGCGCTGCGGAGATCGCTTTCAAAGCGACGCCGCCCACACCAACGTCCGATATACGGAGCTTGCGCTTTTGACATTGCTCTTTCCTGGCCCGTTTTTTCCCGCGTTCTTTGTCTCTCTGGAGAAAGAGAGCTATACGCAGCGCGCCCTTCCATCTTCCGGACGGGCACACGAGTCCGGGGGAACGGAAGGAGCGCGTTTTGAAAGTTGAATGCAGTGATTCCGGATGCTCATTTCCGGCCCGGTCTCGGGATCCGCACCGGCTGCTGCAGTCGTTTGGGGGGAGCGGACCCCAACGAGAGAAGAGAGACCGTTATTAATTCATGGCTCGCGTCATTACCATTGTCTTCGCCCGCGCTAAGGCACCGGATGGTCGACGCAGAGAAACAGAGGGCCCGCGAGCGGAGGAGTTGCTGAATGCGGCTTTCAATGTAGCACAAGGTGCAGAGAGGTTTTTTTCATCCATTCATGCAATGTCGCAGATAGTGTGGCGCGCTAACCTGATACCTTGGCATTGGAAGGAAGAAACCATAAAAAGGCCGTTTGCACTTTTGCACTGCCTTGCTCTAGGTACCTGCGTTCAAAACAAAGAGATGTAAGACCTTGTTAGGGCAATAGAGATTTTATTCTCATGAGTGTCCATATTAATGCGTCAAAAATAGATCGGCCTCGGTGCGCTCTATTTTCACTCTGTCAGTTGTACCCCATTCAATGAATCTGCGTATTAAATCGGCGCAACTACATTGTAAATATTCGTTGCCTAAAAAAATTGACCATAGCTCGAGTCTTCCGAAATGAAGGGGATCATATTAAAAGTACACGACTGTATTTAGGAAAGCCTAGCACTAAACCTGCCTACAAGGCGGTGAAATAAAATTAACGTCTGATCGATTTTTCTAACGGCGTCCATAACCCTACGGGGCAGTAGATTGTCAGGCATGGTCGTTCCATGGGAACACGCACCCTGTGGGTTCTTCTGACGCCGAGCATGGTTCGCAAGTAACGCTCAGCCAAAAGCGTGAATGAAGTTTTTCACTCCGTATCTTTGTGCTTGAACACCTTTTCATGGTTCATATAAAAATATTCTCTTTGCGAACCCAATTGATCACGAACCAAGGAGAAAGCCCCGCCTCTGTTCCTTTGCACAAAGGTGCTCTGGAGCCCAAAACCGTGGGGTAGAAAGGAAAAGTAATTCATTGCGAGTGCGATACGAAAGGCAGTCCTCAAAGAGCGGGGAACACAGGACTAGCGCCCATGGGCGAAGCCACGGTTCGCCGGAGAGGCAGGTCACGACGGACCGGCCGGTGGTAGGCCCCAGATCGCCGCAGTACGCGGGGCATGGATTACTACCGGCAGACTTGATCCGGAGAAAGTGTACCCTTGGCTGTAAAAGTGTTTCGGGGGTCAATAAATGCTGGCGTCGGGGGAATAGAGATCCCGATCAGTGCCTTTTCATTCGGTGTATCTGCGGCTTTTGCCTCTGGTGCTTCTGCTAGTACGCTTGAACCCGCTCCTCCTGTGCGGCGTTTCATTTCGTATGCTCCTAAGCGGCCTTTCCGGTTTGCCGGGAGGCTGTTGTCTGAGCCTTGTTACGTGGTGTGCGTCATGCCCTGCCTTAGCACCGGCTCCCGCGCGTTTCGGGCTGTGCAAGGGCAGTTCTGGGAGGTCACATAAAGGTGCGCCGAGTTCGTCGTGTCTGTGCCGTTTGGTCTATGGCTTCTGGCATACAGAACTAAGGAAAATGCAGAGGTGCCTCTTCTTTTCTCTTCTTCACTGTTCTTTCGTTTGGGGACGTTTCCGTTCACAAGGGCTGTTTCATTTCTCGTCGTTTACACATTTATACCCTGGATTCGTAACACGGCATTCTCTAGTTCTCATTTTCTTTTGGGTACAACTCGTTTGGACTAGCTGAGAACTCTTGCTGGTTTTCTTCCTTTTTCGTGCAAGTGAAACAAAAACGACCTTTCAAACTGTGAAACTTTCAGACTGCTCATTCATCGCGCTTTGCAGGTTGTGCAAACTTCACATGATTCAGCTCCTGTGAAGTGACGTAATTCTTGACTTAATATACAAAAACGTTAACTCTCTTCCTATTCCTGCACGCTCCCTAAAAAACATAAGAGTGCGCAGTGACCAATAAAGAGCGGCCGCGCTGTGAGCGCTGTCTCGATCAAAGCTTTTGCTAAGTTTGCTCTCACAGACGTCGTTCAGTGACGAGTGCAGCAAGCAGCGGCAAACGCAACCGTGCCTCTTCGCATTATTTTTAAATCGTGCCGTACATAATCCACCCCCGCTAAAAGCCGTCTGGCTTCCCATTGTCAGGTTGTGTTAGCCTTAATAGTGATCGGGACCCCGTGGTCGGGTTGTTGGCTGGAGAATCTGACTGCAGGGGGTGTGCCGGATGAAATTCGGCGCCGTGGACGTCATTGTTCGTTCTTATGCAATTTTGCCCAGCCTCGAATTAACCCCCCCCCCCCCCCCCCGCCCTGTCGTCGTGGACGGCCAACATGGGTAATGATGTCTAATGGAAGCGCGAGCTGCGGGTAGGTGCGCTTTCGTCTTTTCCTGCTTCCCATGCCAGGGCCGTCGCGCACAAGGAGGCGGAGGGCGGAGGACGGGGGGGGGGGGGGGCGGAGCAGCATTATAACGGCGGACGAAGCAATAGAGCGTGGCACTTGACCCCAAGGTCCAACCGCTTCAATAAGTCTACCCAGGCTTTATCGTACACTCGCTTCCAAGTCGCTCTTTTCTGGGCGCGGTGTCGCAAGCCATGTGCAGAACGGTGCTGTGAGTAAAAAAGTTAAACGTATTGTCAAGAACATAAAAATGTCGTGAATTACCTCTTTCACCACAACTGCACAGGGCATGTGTCTGGCATTAGTTTTGCGCGAAACACAGGAGGAGAAGCACCACTGTGGTAAGATGAACAGCAAAAAAAGCAAGGTGCCAATTTCGGCTAAAAGATATGGTGGAAGTGTGAAGGTGCACATTAGGTTGACGAAAAATTTGAGCTTCATTTTTTATTGCGGCATATAAAATAAAAGTTATATTAAAAAAAAGCGCCGAGAGTGTTCAGTTTCTAGGTAAATATTTTACTTTGAATACCATTGCGATTCTACTTCAAATGGGGCCCATTCGACTCGACCCCTGGCCTAAGACGGAATCTTTTTGCGAACTATTGCAGGCAAGTTTTATTCAGCCACTTCTAAAAGTCTAAAAACGATTTTTTTAGTACATCCAATATATTCAAAGGTTTCGAGGGCTAAAACAATACACTGTCATTTGTGCAAGCTACTACGGGAAAACGTTTTAAACTTCGCATACATGTATATTCAGCACGAACGGTAAAAGAGGGAAATTGTAGTACATCGACCAATTACCAATCGCTTCCGGTTCACATACCAGGAAAATGAACAATTGGCTTGCAAACAAGCAGCTTTCTTGGCATAATATCGGTGTTCAAGTAGTAGGCTTTTTGATTGCCGATTATTTTTGCAAGAGTAGGTTTGCTTCACTCAATTTTGTATTCCTTTTTTAAACAGAGGAAAAGACACGGACGCAGACAGCAGGGACACACCCAGTGCAACTTTCAAATGTATTTATTCATGAAATTTGCATGTATATAGAGAGATGGCTTAATGTGCGACAAGTGGGAACAAATACAGCGCCCAAAAAGAAAAATGAAAAAAATTAATGCTAATCACGTTTCGCGCGCTTTTCCAAATACGCCTGTTCCTTTCCTGATAGGGCACGAGAAGGTGTGCGTACGCAGAGGCCCCCCAGAGCTAAAATCCTTTTTAGCCATTCTGTACGTTCTTTGTTTGAATTTGTAACTGTTGAATTTACTTGCTTTACTAAAATCTTGCTGGTAGTCAAAGATTGAGCGATGCTTTCTAGCAACAAATCGTTTGCGGGTCGATAATTAATTTAGTTGTATTAGTCAGGCCGGTGAGGGATGTCTTGTGTATTTAACAGTGAATACCTGTAAATGTTGCCTTTCATCTTTTTATTCAAATAGAGGTGAATGCGGTTCCTGGGTTGATAATAAAATCGGTCGGAGCTGACCATCTTGTCGCCGATGTGTAGTCAGCCATAGTTAACTCCATCAGAAAATAACAAAACGCTGTAAATAACAATTATAGTTCATCGACAAGTTTGCACTAAGAAAAAGAGCCATTATCATTCTCTCAAATACCTGTCAGAAAGCAGCAACCTAACAAAGCAGCTTATTTGACAGAAAGTGGAAGGCAAAAGTCAATCTAGATTGCTGAATAGAAAGTTAATTCCTGCGGAGCAGGCGTTGCATACACAGTCTGTTATTTAAACACGGCCTCATTTACAGCATGCTGCGCAGTGTTTGAATGAATCTATGTTGTTGCACATCACGGCACTCTGAAGTATCTCGTAAAAGATGCTCCGGCTGCATCCACTTGAGCATATTTACACACTGATTGTTTCCTGCTGCTGTTTCAGGGGAGAGGGGACCATAGGCGTACGTGCGCAGAGGGGGACAAATGAGGAAGTGGTCTTCCTTATAGACATGAAAAAGGGGAGCCGCAAATTTCCTACCATATTGTTCCCTGCTACCCATAAGATGTGAACGCAAGGCGGCAATGACCCCCCATCCCTTTCTTTACGAGAAGCACGTGCACGCCTATGCTCAGGACAACGTTCTAAGGACAAAAACGCTACCTACTTTCACTGAAAACGATATCCGCCGCGGTGGCTCAGTGGTTAGGGCGCTCGACTACTGATCCGGAGTTTGCGGGTTCGAACCCGACCGCGGCGGCTGCGTTTCGATGGAGGCAAAATGCTAAGGCGCCCGTGTGCTGTGCGATGTCACTGACGTTAAAGGTCCCCAGGCGGTTGAAATTATTCCAGAGCCCTCCACTACGGCACCTTTTTCTTCCTTTCTTCTGTCACTCCCTCCTTTATCCCTTTCCTTACGGCGCGGTTCAGGTGCCCAACGATATATGAGATATATACTGCGCCATTTCCTTCCCCCCCAAAAAAACCAATTATATCACTGAAAACAAAGCTTTTATGAGCTAACAAAAATTTGGAAACGAAGTACAGGTGTTGCCTACACGTGCCGTTTTCACGAGGCAAGCTGTGTTCTTGCGTCGATATGATTGTTTGTATGCGTATGTATCGATCTAGACTACACGGCCATCCGCTTCTACGCAGCGATCACAGGGTTCGTGATAGTCTCGGTCGTCACCATCTACGTCGCTAGTATGTCATTTCGTGATGTGAAAAAGTATTCTGTTTTCAGCTCCAAACTTCTCGGTAATAAATACAACTTTTCCACTCTATACGTCAACGAAGCGACAAAAAAAAACACATATTTTTACTGAGGACAAGAAATGTATGGAGTTGCCCTCTCCCTTTGCTCTGCAGAGCACGTCTATAGGAAGATGCGGCTACCAACGATGTTTCAGCACCGAATATCCGCCGTTCTCTTTTTTTTCTCCCATTCATTAGTCGTATACATCTTGCTCGAAGCTCGATCGAACAGCTTGGAGTCCTGGTTTTAGCATTGAATCCCCCGTGAATCTGCTTCCCTTTCTTGGCTCTTTTTCCTCCCTTCTTCCGCCCCTAAAGTTAGCTTTAGGCCCGAGGAAACTGGAAAGTCATCGATCATTTCTCCTTTTTCTCTGGGTGCTTTGCTCCGGGCGCCCGTTGGCGAATAGGGAGTGTCGAGATAAGAGCGAGGCCTGAGGAGCGCCCGCAGGAAAGCGAAAACACCAGCCCCATCACATTAGTGACGAGGAATGCAAGAGAAAAGAAAACTCTGGACACAGACACAAGAAGGAGGAGGGAGTTACGGAGACGCGCGAGGACAGTAGGAAGCTACAGAAAAAAGCACTTGTCTCAGCAGAGCCGAAAGAACACACATCAAAAACAAGCGCGCGCAACGAAAATGACGTCTCAGTGTAGACGTAGCAGCAGAAGAGGAACGTGCGCAAGGAGTCCCACTCGTGATTGCGTCGTACGTCAGAGAACTGTGTGTGCCGAGAGACCCGTTTTGAATCTCAGGACTTCTTCAGTGTCGTCTATCTCTCTCACTGCTGCCCGCCAATTTGTCTGCATCTTCGTCGCGTTAGGTTGCTCGCTTAAAATGCATTTCCATTTGCAGTGAGCTGCCTTTCGCCCATGCGAGGGGCCTAGCCTCTGAGCTGCGGGTTCGTATACTCTCCTGTTAATAGCCATCGTTTGGCCTCAGCATCCCCTTTTCCTTGCTTTATCGTGGAGGAGAAAAATACCCGCCTCAGCTTCTTTAAAAGCAGCTCAATCTTAAGCTTTTCTTCTTTTTTGCGTGTGGTCGACGATACCGGACGGAGGGCCAAGCAAGATACAGGAAGATACAGTGAAAGAAAGTGCTTGGCCTGCCTGCGCCGCTAGGTGGCCCCTATACTGAAGAGTATGTATGTACAACGAAAAGATAAGAGCGCGAGGCAGAACACTGCTCTGGCGCGCGAGGTTTGCTCATTTATTGCGCCGCGCCAGACCCCGTGTCAGAATCTGTTCCGGCGCATGGATTGCTCCTCGCGTTGCTTCTGCTTCTCTGCTCTTTTTTACTACGCGTTGCTTCGTGGACAGCTTAACGCAGTAACAAGAGAGTGTGATAGCTCGCGCACCAGGCTTATTCAATTTTCGCCACGTTTGTGCACACGCCAGCAGCAGTAGCAGGAGCAAAAGTTTGGCACAGAAGTATTATGTACAACATATTGTGTCGCTTAGCATAACGCGCAAGCAACGGCAATCGTCTGAGGCTATTTCACCCATTTTTTTTTTAACATGCGGGCACCTGTAGCAGGGTGCATGGGCAGCCGGAAACGTTTCTTCGAGAAGAGTTTGCTTTCACTCTTAAAGTTGACGTTCGCATCGTAACAGCCCGTTCATATCTTGGGCATTTTTTAAAATCTTGGCTCAAATCGAAATGAAAGCGAAAACACTACCCTTTCAACGTTCGGGAGGCCACCCTTCGTCAAGGCTAAAGCGGACTTGCGCTTTCCGCTTTTTCGTCTCTCCTGGTTTTCCTACTAATCCCAACCTTGGCGCTTTGGCTCGGAACGTGCGAGCAAGTTACGAGGTAATTCGTCGTGTCGTCCCTCTGTGAGCGCAAATGGCGAATGCTTTCCAGTTAGTATGCATAGAAAAATGCTTTTCATCGCATCCAGACATACCTTTTCATTTATTGCTGGCCCATGACCAAGGTCTACGGGCCGATCAATGATGATTGCGCTGAGTGCCACCTTTCTAAAGCAGACTGCGCCAGTGCCTTTCAAGTGGAGGAGTGGAGGTGTGCCAGCCACGTGACGTAGCACGTGACTCGCCGCAGCTGCAGCCGCGCGCCTCCGACGCCGCCGCTGCGCCAACCGTCGTCTCGCCAGCTGTGTCCACGTGGCTAACCACGTGACTCGACGTTCGCTTGAAAGGGAGACGGCGCCGCTCTCGCGTGCGTACACACTGCCACCTCGCAGTTTCTCGCTATGGATGCAGCTAGTTGGTCGGAACGGCCTCGCAGACGACGGGTTATGATCATCCGGCTGACGTTTCCAGTCATGCTAAGTATTTAGCTATAGGTAGGGAAGTTAAACGTGCCAAGCTAGTGGCAGAGACCGACGAAGGACGGGAGCGTCGACTGGCTCAACGACGGTTGAAGGATGCCGAAAGGCGGCGGCGAAGAGCTTTGGAGGCAGACGCTGCTGCTCCTGCATCCGCCGCGACTTCGGCTTCGGCGACAGAAGAAGAGGTTGAGTCTACTCTGGCTTAGCAACACAGCTTAACCAAGCATATCAAAGCTTTCGCTTTCATAAACGGGCTTAGCAGGGCTAAACCACAGCTATTTTTGTTGTTCTTGCTTTATCCAATAAGAAAGCGATCAGGGTTGGGTGAGGGTGGTGGGGTTCCCGCGCTTCACTCCCTGCCCCCGCCAGTATACCCTTTCCTCTTGGGCGCGTCCATGCGCATCATGGTCTAATGAAGGGCCGTTGTCCTCCTTGGGCTATTTATATAAACGTGGCGTCTTTGCTCAACTAATATGCGATCGGCGCGTCACCTTACTGTCAGAGGTATGCTTTCTAAAAGTAATGACAGAACTCAAGGCGGTTAATGCCGCACTATAAAGTGAAGTTGCATACTCGTTGTGTCAGGACAGGGGTGTCTGTCAATGGTGTCTTGTTGTCCTGTCTACGGGTCCCCTTCAGTGCGCTTTCTTGCATCTCCCTAATGCGACGCATGCAGGCACGTGACAGTTTCATCCGACCTCAACCTAGAAGTTCGCGGCACAAATTTCGAGCGACAGTTGCAACTTCTTCGAACTGCTAGGGCGTGTGCCAGCGCGAAAACCTTTGCTTTGTCGCATCGGCTTAATAGGTGTAGTGCACTAAAAGTCAGGAAGTTACACGGTTTACGAAATACTTTTTTCTTATGTATAATTAGTGGCACTAAAGGAAAGCAAAGAGCTATATATAAGAAAGACGCGAATATACGCTCACGCATGCGTCAACCGTGCGTGCACTCTTGAACACGCAGACATAAACGCTGAGGATCCTCACTGGACAGTTTACCAACACGCTGTGCAGCATGCGCAAGACAGCAACCTTGGTAGCGAGTGAGCGAAAAAAAAGAAGAGCAATATCCGGGTGGGAACTCGTGCGCACCCTTGTTCTTCCCCGCGTGTCACCGGAGGTTGTGAGCGCACTCCTTCAAGGTTTTATCCTATTTGTGGAGAGCACCGACGACCGGAAAATCACCGGCGAACTTAGCCCCCGTGGGCTCACCTTGAACGGAGTCACCCCTCCGTGAAATGGGCCTCGCCCCGGCCCCCCGTCTTCCGCTCAACTTCTGCGCCAGCATGCAAGGCTCCCTCGCGTCTCAACTTTGCACGGCCTCCGGTTCCGCTTGTCCCCCAGCGCAAGGACTGCTCCGAGTTGCCCTGCATTGCCGACCCTAGAAATTTGTCTCCGGAATTATGAATTTCTTGTGTTCACGATAATTATGCAGCGCCGCTCAAAAACATTGCACGACTGCTCTAGCACTTGGATTGGACTTGCATTATCGCTGCGTAGCGTTGGCCGCTGGGTTTAATGCCATTCTAGGGTGGTTTCAAGGCACCCGCTATTGTCAGCCGACACAAAGACCCCATACATCACGGTCTCAGACTCAGCGGCCAACATTCTTAAGTGCTCATATTATTCAAAGCCACGCCTTCCAGCATTCGTGTTGAGATTGCGAGCGGCGGTATAACTCGTCGGAGTATTTGCCTTGACGGGTTACGCATTTATTCTTTTATTACTTTTGTCATCTTCCATGCCAGTTTTTACAGAACGCAGCAAGGGCAGCACAAGAGAGCGCAGTATGCTTGTGCACTGCGGCCGCATCGTTTAGTTTATGACACCGAGTGGCCGATTTTCCTGGTGGGTCACTACCGTCAGATTGGAGAACGAAACCAGAGGATCCCATTGAATTGGCCGGTGCGGTTCCGGTGGCACCTGCATGGCAACCCAGTACATGCATCGTGCGAGGTGGTACTTCGTTACTCCGGCTTGCTAGCCCACTTTGATTCGCTGCTCAAGGGATAGCTTCAGTGATTTTGCTGCGGCAGCTTCTTAAGTGAGGAAGATATTCCTCCAGGATGTTGCAACGCAGGTGCAGAAGACAATGCCAACCTTCGCAAAGAGACCCGCTGGGCGCACGCACTAGCCGGTCTTCAACAGCGGTTCTTTTTCCAGCCGCTGTTTTTCTAACCACTGTGTGAGGAATGTTTGACATTTTGGCAATACTGACTTCACATGCATCTGTATATGAATGAGTTTGAGCGCTCTAGCAAGTGCTTGATGTGTGTTAGGGTGAGTGCTCGCGCATGTGTGTGTGTGCGTCTGTCTGTGCTTGGTGTGTATCTGTGTCTGTTCCTATTAATTACAGCGAACCGGGCATTTTTATTCTTCATCAGTAGCAAGGATTGAATGTCAGGCCCTGCAGTGGTCATGCAAGAAGGTTTGCAAAGTAGCATCATCGCAATTTCGAATTTAATGCTCGAAATTGCGTGAGCATCGAGAACAGAATAGCGTATTATAATCATTCGCTCAGCTAGAGAAACTAAACTGTTCCAGCTGACGAATGCAACGTCAGTGTGCAAGCGTCGCTGTGCGACGTTTCCCAGCAGCCCAAAGGGCACCCGCAGAACTGTTGTCCAGCAGTAATATGATTGCTGGTAGACACGCAACACGAGAATAGGCACTGCGTGTCGTGTCCCCTCTTTTGTCTGTGCTTACGCTCAGCTTCCTAATCTTGCTCTCCACTCAACAAACAGCTCTACTACAGACTGCTGTGCACAAAAGTAGTAGCTGTGACATGCAATAGGAGTTCGCACTGCGGGTGTCAGGTGGGCGGCGGAGCGCTCGTTTAATGATCGGAGCTGTTCGGCAACTGCCACGTGCACGCGTGTCGGTTTTCTAGCTGCGATGGCGTGGCATCCCTAAAATCCTTCATTTCGCGCTCGACCTCGGCCGGGCCCGAGCTGGCTCTCGTGGCGGCGACGCAACCGCTCGCTAAGCCTACTCAATTCACCGCTCTCGGATTCATGAGCATGCGCGCTGATTATGAAACATTGCGCCCCGCTGACAAAAAGCCAGCCGAAAAACGCCCCTCTACACAGCGCTGACGCCAGCAGGAGCCGCATTCGCTGTATTCGCGTTTCGCTTTCGCTCCAAAAGCCTTGAGCGCAGCTCCGCCGCGAACACGCGTAGACCTTCCTTAATATCTCTCCGAGTGCATAATAAATCTGGCATGAGGGGAGTTACGCATCTACCGCCCTCAGTGGGCGGAGAAACAGAGACCTGCAGAAGGGCTTCCACCAAAAAGTACAGTGGCGGAGTCAAAAGTAAAGGTGTTCGCACCGGCTCCATGCTGCCATGGGAGGCAATCTCTTTTCATTTCTGAAATATTGGGAGGCTCAAGATCATACAAACATGGTATTCTTTCGGAGATTCAACCTCTTCTGAGACAATCTTTTTCTTTTCATCCTCTCTTTCGGCCGGGTCCACTTTGGCTGCAGGGGCCGCTAGGGCATGTATAGTGACTGATGGCCCCATTCTGATTAAAAGAACGCACGGAAATATGCCAACTTGAAAGCCTTTAAAAATATTTTGAGAACTGAAGCATTAAAAGACTCGTGGACTCAGCGTCGTGTGAAAGTGACGCCCATGCACCCAGATACAAGACGGTACACCAACTTCATGTGAAAGTGAAGCTCATTAAATGTACATGATTTTGCCTTTCTATACATACCATTCTTGTATAGGGAAAGGGCGGCTTCTCCTGTCTTATGTGAGACAGTGAATTTTAATGTATCACAGCCAGAAATGTGATCGTTATTAAGAGCCATATCTGTGACATGAACTTTGCAAAGCAGGGCAGCATATTTCGAGTGTTTGATATCTGCGCATTGTAGTCAAGTATAGATGTATCAGGATTGCTACACATGTCAGCATGCTGTCATCATACTGTATTCTGTATAAAGAACAGCATTTGTAGGGTGCGCAACCCAAGATACCACACATGATGAAACGACTAGCGACAGATCTCTCTTGGAGACAAAAAGAATATGTTGTTTCAATATTGACGTTACGTACAGTATGGGCTCGAACGTCCATTAATGCGCTGAAGATTTGAGAACTGCCACTCTTAAAATTTCCGTCCATGCGTGTGCTTGTGTGGCCTATTATTTCACACATAAAAGACGCATGCATACACTCCGCTACTTACTTATTCTCATAGCTGTGAAATTCTGACATGGTAAATAGGTTGGTTTAGTTTATGGGGTGTAATGTCCCAAAGAGACTCAGGATATGGAGGATGCCGCATTGGAATGCTCCGGATAATATGGACCATTTGAGTTATTTTTTTAACGTACACTGACATCGCACAGATTTGAGTCTCTGGCGTTTTGCCTCCATCGAAATAAGATCGCAGCGGCCGCGATCTAACCTGCGTGTTTCGGGTTAGCTGCCGAGCACCATAACCCCTGTGCCACCACGGTGGCCTTCACAGGGTAAATTGTGCGTATCAATAGAGTAGCATTAATATTGCGAAACCACTGATTCATGTGGTTTCGGCAGTCATATCTTTCGGCCATCGTCGTGGGGGGCACCTGAAACGAACACTCTTCGCCATACATCGGCAGACAACAAGCGACACCGTACCGGTACTGAGAAGCATATACTTCCAGCGTTAGAGCTGAAGGGGACCGTGTGATCTGTATACGTAAACTGTGAAACAATCGAGAATTTAGCTTGGTTAGGTCAAGTGAGGAATGCAAGTTGGGCGAGTCGGTTTCACAGCGTTGTTAAAGTGAACAGCGGGAAAACTACAAGAGGACCGAGAAGAGGCCACACAGCGCTCATTTTGTAGGGTCTCTTGGTGGCGCATCTGTCCTCTGTCTTTCCCGCGATGTTTACTTTTACAATAGTTAGGTTAGGCCCAGCCGTTATGCAGCTGAATAGGCGATCAGAGTTAGTCTTGTAACACTTATACTACGAACTCAACGACAGATAAGGTCAGGCTGGTCCCGGTCACGGCACGTTAGTCCGAGATTCACTGGAGGCTATGACGTGACAAGGCTGAAGAGCAGACTACATTACACTGAGTTCTATTATGTTTAAATTAAGAGGGCCACATGTGAAGGCTCCCTTGATGTTTGCTGCATGCTGCACCAGGACATCGTTCTTCCTATAATCCCCTTCCTGTTATAAAAGACGCAAATTAAAATTCAGAGCACCTGAAATACCGTAGTATAAGAATAAGAAGCAGCTTACCAATACGAATAGACATAGTAATCAGAAATGTTTGGCTCGACCATTCACGACGAACACACTTTCCCACCGCGTTCATTCGTAACACGTTCGATACCGCTCGTTATTGAATATGCAGTAAGAGTGGCGCAGCGCTTCTAATAGTAAAAAACTGCTTCCCGCGTCGTATACGGCGTTGGTTTTCGCAAACATTTTGCACAACGGCAATCAATTAGCCGGCGGGCGTGGTGAGAGAGGCGTGATTTCGCAGCCTCCCCCACCCCCTTTCCTTTCTCTGCTGCCACCGTGGTGAACCCATTAGTCTGGTGCGATGCGCTTCCCCGTCCGATCGGCGCCCTGTGTCGTTTGTCACAGTTAGCGCCACAGCCAAGACTGAACAAAGCGCGCACGTGCGTTCGTTAATGGCGCACTATTTTGCAGCGTGACGCTCATCCGAACCTCGCGGGAACTCAACTAACGAATCCTGAATAAATAGTCTGCGCGGTCTCTGCAAAAGCTCACCCAGGCGCAGATAGCACAGCATTATTGTCCATATCACTTCCCGAAAAACTCTTGATTCTGCGGACTCTAGAAGTCTCGGTAGCAGTCGCTTCTACACCGCCTCAAAGGATGGCTGACATTTTCGCGTTTGAGCCTCGAGTCGCAGCGCGTGCACTTGCGTTCGTGGATTTCCGTGCCATCATAATATTCGTGCTTCAGTATCGTTTGCACCAAAGATATATGGGGTTACGGGCGCGAACCACAACATTTAAAGACGCCTAGCACATCATTTGAGCGGTGGGAGGTACAGCTGTCCGGACATACCCTGGTGGGGCAAGAAGCGCTCTTCCAGCAAGTTCGTCAAGCGGCCATGGCCAGTGGACTCCTGGGATGAGGAAGCCACCCACTCGAGTTCAAGATCACTTATCTCGTTCGGTCTAAATGAATGTTTCTTCCTCCTTCCTTCCATAAAATTGATCCTTCAAACCTCTCGCAGTCATTTTGTAGTATTTCGAGTTTGAATGAGGTGAAGCCGGCAGTTCCGAGGTGTCCCGTCTTTTCTCTAAATGGTCTATTTGCCAGCGAAAACAATGTTCCAGGAATGGCCGGACACATAAACACTGCCTGCTCTACCGATGCTTCGTTGTGGAAAAATTTCTTCAAAGATGAGAATAATAATGCGTCGCTGATTGCTACCCCGAAGCATGAGCAAAAGGCGGCTTGCAGCTATGTCACGTTAATATGACCGCACATTAATATGGGTGACTTGAATTATGGCCAATTTTTCTCAGAACCAAAGTTTTCTTATGTATTTTCTTCCTTCTTAATATCAAAACTCGCTTTCCGAACAATGGAGTGGGTGAAAATGCACAGAACCCACTTCCGGCCCATGTATTCCTATATACGGAGATAATATGAACAGGGATCAGAGCAAACGTTCGGCTACCCCGTAGAAGGATAAAAACTCGGGCGAGTTGGTTGTAGATGCATATTGGTGGAACAGTGCAGCCGAATGAAAGGCATACGGAAGGAAGCAACACATACAGCGTTCGTCTCTGTTGTTTCCTTTTGTCTGCCTTTCATACGGCTGCCTTGTTCCATCAAATATGCTTGACTGAACCCTCTCCCCCTTCCCAAATAGTTATTTTCTGTTGTTCTGACTGCATTGTACCATCGGGCGGTAGTGTGATAGTGCAAATGCCGCAGTGACGACTTTTTCGTGCGTGTGTACCAGCGGGGAGCTGGGTTTCGTGCATTAAAGTACTAAGGTGCAAAGTCGCTGCGCCTTACCATTTCCCGCATTTCATTATTGGCTGTGAAAAAAGCTCTCTCAGCAGGTTTGCGAGACAGGCGCGTTCCGCAGCTAGCGATGACTAAGTATCGATATGTACTATTCCTGTTCGCGTGACGGGAACAGTCGCAGTAAGAGATGAGGCATCAATCCAGAAGACCCAGTTATGTGATTCATGGTCCATAAGGTTCTTAAAACTACACTAAATTATACGTAATGACAACGACGACGAACTTAACGCACTTGGAGGTTCCAGTTTTGTCTTCTTTCTCTTTCAAATCACTACGAACAGAAACAGAACTAAATCGCAAATACTTTTTTTGTGTTTTTCGTCACCGTGCGGTATGGACGACTCGCTCTACGGACAGTTTTGCTCAGGAACTGAATTGTTTATGTTAATGAGGAATAAGCGTATACGTCGTGAATATATGAAGCAGCAGCCTTTTTGCCCTGAAACTCCAACTATAGGCAGCAAAAAAGTATCATGATTCGAACCTTGCCGCGGCGGCCGCATCTCGATGGACGCAAAACGGAAAAGGCGCGCGTGTGCTGAGTGATGTCAGTGCTCGTTAAAGATCCCCAGGTGCTCGAAATAAAACCGGAGCCCTCCACTATGGCAGATCTTTCTTGCTTATTTCACAGGCACTTTCTCCCTTGCCTTACGGCGCGGTTGAGGCTCTCACCGAGATGTGAGTTATTTCGCCATTTCTTTTCCTCAACAAACATTTCTTTTTCTTTCTGCTGATTCCGAGGGCAAAAGCTGCTCCGCATGATGGTGAAGGTTATGATCACGATGCCATTGTCGGACCCATTGTAACGAGTGATGTTTTTGTAGCAGGCGCAGATGAATAAAAAGATTAAAAGCAAAGCAATGAAAGACACGCCGAAACAGAAAAAAGTGACCGAGAAAGAGATCCAACAATGCGTACGGACGCACACGTGCAAATCAAAAACTGCACTGCGGTGCACTGCGCTTCTCCTCTCGATGAGTCCCCTTTTGGTCATCAAAACAGTCGCCTCCGTACTTACTGTTGATGTACTGCAGGCCGACATTCTGCTTTCGTGCAGAAAAAAAAAGCTGTCACCGTAAGTGGGCCACGTGACAGCCAGCCACGTGAAATGAGTGCACGCCCAAGTTCGCTCTGTATACCATCACTGTGTGCGGAGAGATATGTGTAAGACAAGCATGATTGTGCCTTGGCGGCCATCGTCGCATGCGCGGTGGTAATAGAAGGATGGGAGCCAGTATTTAACGTTCGCATGTTCTAACCGCGGTTTTCACCCAGGACTGAGCTGTGCACGATTAATGGTAGTCATTCCAATCAACTAACATAGGTGCTTTTATAACGTAGAAAACATCTGAATGAAGTAAAAACTCCGTTAGGTTGAGGATTCAATGGGGCTGCCATGCAATAAATAGGAAGAAGGGGGGAGGGGCGCTTAGAGCTTGCCTAATTATCTGGGGTTTGTAGACGGTATCCAAGGTTTCTTTTAATTTAAAACTGCAGCACTCGAACGACTTTTGGCCATAGACCAGTGCCGTCGTGTACCAGGAATTCAAAGAGCTATAAAAGAGGCTCGCTGCAAATTGGACATATGTACTGTATGTTACTTGGCTGCGTGAGCTTATAGTTTTCTATTTCTCGTTGATTCTTTACTTACGAGCATTTGTATTACTCCGCCAGTAGATCTGTTTCAATTCGCTAGGTGTGTGAGTTTTCTGTTCTGCTCTTGATCTTAGCACAGAGGCTTGCTGCAAATTGAACATATGTACTGTACGTTACTTGGCTTGGCTGCGTGAGCTTATAGTTTTTTATTTCTCGTTAACTATTTACTTACGAGCATTTATATTACTCTGCCAGTAGAGCTGTTTCAATTAACTAGGTGTGTGAGTTTTCTGTTCTGCTCTTGATCTTAGCACAGTTCTCTCCAGAAGCTTGTGTCCTCACCAAGAACCAAATTATGTTTTAATTAAGGAATCCTACATGAATTTATACGATGAGTCGCTTATGGTAGTGTGCAGCAGTCGGTTCGTGCAGAAACTCGTCTGGGTTCACGGTTGCCGGATGTTTATTGAGAAACGAAGCGATAAGAATCTGCAAAAGAAATAGAATTTAATGTTTCGACATCTAAGAGAATGTTTTGTAACATACCCGGCGCATCACCATTGCTGGGGCTGTCATATAGTTTGTGCGTTAACCAGAAACGAGCAAAAACACTAATTGCGATCCATTGCCGTAGTTGTGTCAATAGTTCCTAGCAGCGTTTCCGAGCACCCTGTCCGCTCAGCAGGCTGCTGCCAAGCACACGAGAGCACTCTGTCACCTGAGTAGCTTGCGCTGACATCGCTTTAGCTACCCAAGGTCAAAGCGTAGAACATCGAATAAAAGACAGTATTTTTTATTTCCACGTCGGGAATTTTTAAGGTACTTGCCTGCTTGAGCTGCCGACATCGCAGCTTGGACTCAGCAGTCGCTTCTCAGCGTACGACAATTAGTAATCAAAATTTTGTCTGCTGATCGAATTGAGTAAAACGAATTCAGAGGATTAATGGATTGTCATTGCGACTGTGTCAACAATTTTGAAGTAATCCAGCGCGAGAAAGGACAACGAATAGGGGATGCAAAAAAGCAGCGCGAACACCTCGGCACCGTCGTTGGTCTTCGTGAAACTGTCACGGCTTTTAAACGTACGCTCAACTGGTCCACTTCTGCACTTGTGCTATGCAAATCCACAGTTCTCTTCTGCACGCAAGAGCAGACACCGCTTCACATGCCTTCCTTGACGCTGTGCGGATGCGCTAACTCGTATTGAATACTGTAATGCTGCAGCTTTGAGGCAGCGTTAATCTGATACTTTTCTAACTCAACTTCATCCTCTCGGAGGGTCTGCATTTGGCCTTCAGTGATGTTCGCTCTCCGTCGCCTTCAGCGCCCGTGGCAGAAACCCAACACTTCTGCCGAGCTTCGCGCTCGCCTCGCTCCCGCTCAGGCGCCCAAGACTCTCCGGTTACTGCGTCTTTCATCTCGGCGCTGCCATCTCAATCACGACCGAAATTCCCGTCCACGCGAGCGTCGTTCCGTCATCCGTCCCTGCTGGCTTCTACGAGTAGCACGCTGCGCGCGAACAACAAAGCGCCCGAAACGTTGCGGGAGACCTGGGAGGGAGGGCCTCACCCCGGTCCCTTTTTGTCGCCGCCGAAATCGGATTGCTGCTGTCCGTTCTTCGCAGCGTTCCGTACTCCTGCCCGAAAGCTGCTCCTTCAATGCACGTCCTCACGGGGCTGAATGGATGGGCCCTCCCTGGCCACTCGTGTCGCCTTCGCATCGCCCTTCGTGCGGCCTCTGCACCCTCGTCTGCGGCGGCCCCTCTGGCGCGCTTTTCGCTCGTCTCTTTCTGATCTTTAGTGATGCTCCCTACTTCTTTTTTAATGTTTGTTTACTCACCCGGAATTCGCAAAACGCTGAAAGCGGCAACAAGTTTTGAGGCTGGGGCTGAGGATGTGCCCTGCACCGAGCGCCACTTGTGTCTACCGACCCTAACTCGAGTGTGTAGCATATGCTCCACGGTTTTTCGTGAAACTCTCTCAGTACCAGCCATTCGCAACAACCCTCCCTCTTGTGCTAAGAAAAGCTGTGTTTGAGGCTTAGGAACACAAGTGTGGGGCAAGAGGACTTATTCACGAATATTTTTATTTATGTTCACTTTCTTGTAATAAGGCTGCCATTCTCTATGTTGATCGGCTCGTGTTCAGTTTCATAATCTTTACGAAAAGTGGGGAGATGATCCCTGAACGTACGTAAAAATGTCCTGGATCTCTTTAAGAGAGTTCCGAATCACGCGCAATCTGCCCTGCCCATCTGTAACTTTCTCTCTGTTTCGTAAGCCGTGCGAGCCATCTGTTGTCGCAGACCAGAGGTTCCTTCTCAGCATGAAGCGTTGGCAACCAGTAGCTGTGGTAGGGTGTGGAGCGGAAGGCTCCACATGGCGCTATCAAGCATGCACCTAAGGAACGCAGGCCTTATTTCCTGTAACGCTTTTGCCCGCTCCGCCTTGGCTTGCATTTGCACTCTAAACCAGAATCAAAGCAATAAAAGAAGAATAAGTTGAAGCTTGGTTCCTTAGTACTTGGACACTTCATTATTCACGCCCCCAGCCAAGACAAAATTTAAAGTCGATTTTCACGAATGGACGCCAGGAATCTGTATACGCACTAGACCACTATTATCACTTCATACCCTACAGAATTTAGCTCACTGGCACAATTTGAAAACATCTCAAACCTCAAGCAAGTGTCTGCAGTACCGATTATCTGTTGGATGCAATCTGCGCTAGGACTGACCATGCATTGCTATGATATTCTGTCCACCACCCTCTCATCTAGCCTCGCGTCCAGAACGTTATGTCATCTTATATGCAATGCGCATGGTGCTCCTAAATCGAAACACAAGACAGTCAAACAGAACAAATGCTATATACGCACCCGTAAGACAAGACCATAAAGACTCTGCTGACAATGACAGTTCAGGAAGAGAGTGATTCACATGACTAAAGCTTCCAGCGGCGCTCTCGCGCCTATCCTCTTTTTCGTCGACATCCGTAAAAGGTTCGAGTAATATCTCTGTACCTAGAGCTTTACTTGGGGGCCTTCCCTTTGCACGGTAAAAAGCGGGACGCACAACCCTTCTTCGATGCACGAAGCTGTCTGTGGAGCTTGTTGTAACGTGAAACAAAGGAATAGAATAAAAATCAGATGAAAAGCCGGCTCTCGTACATCCGATTTCACATTATCTGACACCAAGTAGCACTCGTTAAGTGTAAAGTCGCAAACATAACAAATTCAAATGGTTAAATAAGGCGTATTGGCAGCAAGCGCCGAGAATTTGCGAACGGCTGTTCATGCGGCGCTTCGGTGAAATGTTATCTTCGGAATAAAGCCCGCAGGACAGGGTTACAGGCAACAGGGGCAGCTATCGATGCAGGCGGGGGCGCACGAAAGTAAAAGAAAGAATAAGGTTTAATTCGCCGCTGTGCTCCTGTGGGCACCGTTCCCAAGGAGAAGAGGCCCCCGAGTGACAGGGGATGCGCCTTCTGCGTGCCCTCAAGGAAGCCGTGGCCCCGACGCAAGCGTCGCCTTAGCGCCATCACGTGCGCGACCTGTCAGCTGTCGCAGTGCGCTTCGTGTGACGGTGGAAGCCGTTGTATAGCGGTTTTCGAAAAATAAAATTATGAGATCACTGCGGCACCCGCATTGGAGGAATGCGTAAGCACTGACGCCTCCTCGCCCCTATTTGCTCCTATTCGCCTCTGTTTACTCAAGTCTGCTTACTCATTGCCCATTTTGACTTTTCAAACTTGGCGCCACGCTTTGTTTTCAAATTTGGCGCCACGCTTCGCTCCGTCCACACTTCCGGTTTTTCAAAATCGGCACCGCTGTTGCTCCGGCCCCGGCCACTTTTTGGACATTTTCAGCTCTAATTAATTAACTAATTATCCCACATGCACCTCATGATTTCCCCTGCGAGATTTTTTGATGCTATATCTAATGCAGGCATTCTTTTTCTCATAACTCAGTTCGGTCGAACGTTATCGTGATGACAAAACTCGTGATGACACGAAGCCGCAAACATAGCCATACAATGCTTACGCATTAATAAACAGATAGCCAGGTTACCATGCTTTAAAGCAAATTTCAGCGGCAGCTGAGAGTGCACTGTGGGAACAGAATTTTCGTTGCTGGCAAAACTCATTTGTATGGCTCTTCATTGCTGTGTTGATGGTTGCTCACCAGCAAGACTTTCTTTTATCGCCGAGCAAACTGCATTTCAAATTTTCACGAAACTTGATTCAAACTCGTGAAGTCAAGGCTGACAAGGACTCCGTGATCCAAGTTTGTGAGAGAATTGCTGCTTTGCCTAGCAGCCATTTTCATTAATTTTTTCAAAGTGGCTTTGTTTCACTTTTATTACTTCATAAAAGCGTTTTCAGTGAAAGTAGCATCTCTGTCATTAAAACGCGCCAATCAGTGACGCATGCTAACTACAATTTGTCTAAAGAGGTGTCTTTAAAGCTCCAACTATTTCCATGGCGTAAACGCCGCATCATATTTAGTGCGGCGTTTGGTGAACATGGTGAATTCCCCCACATCCCTGTGCCGCAAGGGCGAGCTGCAGGACGGCTTCTCGTTCGGCTGTCTTCAGAAGCTGCGACATTCTTACCTTGCCTGGGCAAATGTGGTGGCGGGAACTAAGCGGCCGGACAACACCACCATGCCAGAGAATTCTGGCATTGGCATAGCACGCACACGTCATAGGAGCAAGTGGTGGAGCGCGCTCGCATATACTCGACGTAGCCTCGTAGCCGCATGCTCGTCACGCAGAGCTGTCCGCGTCACGTGACTGTGGACGCGAACAGGCTCAACTGCTACACGTTCTGCAAAGCAACCGGGCAAATGTCCCCTGACGGGTAGCGGTGTAAAAGTGAATGCTGCCATGAAGCCAGAATAGACACAGCGAGCACCGGCACAGGCGGCAAGCGGGTTGTGTGGTGGCCACACGTTTATCAGTAAACTGCCTAAGAGCTGTGTCACCTACAGAAAAGAAGTCTGAAAGGCATTGGGAAGCTGACTCGGAAAATACTGGTTATTTTCCCCAAAAGATGTCTTTCATGGGCAATTGAACGGAAGAAATTCTGTTTCGTGCCGAGCGGGAAGCCTGATGTTGGGCCCGTGAGTGGGACCGCTGCTTCGCACAGACGCCTATCCCTAGCTGAGCTTCCTAAGCCGGGCAAGTAGACAATGTTATTCATAGTCAGTTTTCTCCATGCTGCACACGTTCCTGTACGCATAGGCTGGAGATATAGCTGAAGTTAATCATACCAGAATGCATCAGAAAATATATTTCTCTCACTAATCGCGAATGCTTTTTTGGTCCCACGAGCATGGCTCTAATGTTGTATTGTTATTTTTTTACCGCCACGAACACACGACACGGAAATCGAGTCGGTAATGGACATATCACCATTTACCCAGTGTTGAAGAGCATAGGTGTTTGCATTTATATTTCTCAAGTTATAAATTAGATGCTGTCACGTGGAATCGATAGAGTGTTAAGGTGTATGTTGCTGGAATTTTGACATCGATCTCACCATTGTAATGTACATGTCAAATTCCTTTAGTAAATGGGAGGTGTCTGCCTCGATGCAAGTAATGCTTCTTTAGAAAAGTCTCACACAGTAGTTCCAACACATGACTGAGGTTGCAGTGCCAAATTCTTTGCTATACACAATATTTAAACTTCTAAGGTTGCGTACGACGTGCTTTGACTATTCGTTTTTCTTTTTCCTTCTGGCACATCGATGGTCAAGGGAAGAAGACGTGCTTTAAAAGGAATGCTTTTGTTTCTGAGCCCGGCGTGCTAAACGCGGCAGGTTGTGACTTTGCAGCACTGCAGTCCTTATCATGACTTTGTTTCACTTCCATTCTTTTTATCAGCTTGCATTCTCCCTTACCTCTCCCAAGGTCGAGTGCAGGGTAGCCAGCTGAAACATCCTTCCTTACCCCTTTCTCTCTCTCTTCTGCCTCTGTCATCTTCGTCCGTCACGCGCTTCTAGAGCTTGTCTCTCCTTCTTTTCTGCCAAGAGCTTCTTTTCGGTCTTTTGTCGCTCTTTTTGTGTGCGCTGTCGGCTGCATCATCTTCGCTACCGCCTTCTTTTCAATGGAGTGGTACGAGCTCGAGGAAAGTATTGTTTCTCGCCGCAGTCGCCATCTGGCCCACTCTATCCCTGGTCGCCATAAAAGCTGAAATAAAATGCAAGCGCTTCCGAGCCCCTCGGAAAGCCTATTCGGGTACAGGTACGATGCAGAAAATTTTTCAGGTACCTGATCATCGTTTTTTGGAGAAATGTAAAGCAATGATGCTGTTCCGTTTCGTAAAATATCAAATTTTCTTTAATGGTGACAATTAGGCCGGGTTGCTTTTTTAAAGCAAAATTTATTGCCCCAGGGCATCAATTATGGGTGAAGGTGTGATGAATGATGTAGTAGAGATCAAATGAATGGAAAACGGTTAGCTGATTTGATGAATTCCAGTAGAGAACGATGGTACGGTCCCTGCGTCCAGGCAATGTATGATGCAGGGTTGCTTGGTGAAAGACCTGCTACCATCGAGTGCCGGATCCTTGTAGGCTTGATAGCTGGGCAGTCCCACAGTAAGTGATGAATGTCGGCCTCAATGTCCTCGTGTTTACATATCGGACACCCTGGCCGAGGAAACAATTCTCGGTACTGGGGCCACTTCCGAGTGATGGCTGGGGTGAGGGCAACCCAGACCCGGATCCTCCTAAGCGCAACCTCCTCTGAACGGGTAAGACCGCGGGGGAGGGTTACCGCACACGGAGGGATGAGAGCACGTGTGCGGCGCCGGAGGAGTTCCTTTCTTGATGAAAGGAGAGTAAAAGTGTCCAAATGAAGGAGCCGAGGCGGTGATGAGGGGTTGCTTTTCATGAGAGCCTCAGACATAGCGCATGTGCAATCGGACAGATGACGAGAAAAGGACGGCTCACGCAGCCATATGCGAGTGGCCTATCTTCATTGCCTCTGGCTTCAGCTTTAAAAAATGAGCGCTTATTGTGATCAAGAGTTGTTTTCCTTGAAGCAGAGAAAAGAAAACCCTTACCGAACATCACTTATGTGAGTGATGGGATTCGAGTGAAGCTGAAGAAAGGATTCTCAAAGAAAAAAAAACAATTGTTTTTCAAGTATCGCTACATGCTGCTCTCCCAAATGAATTGCCAGAAGTTGAGCTTCAAACTCAATGAAGCAGCGAAGCTCAGAATAGATGGCAGCCAAAAGAAATAATATGCATGTGCTTCTTGCTACGGACAGCGGATTGTACTTATTTATTTACTTTTGTTGATTTATTTAGTGACTTATTTTTTATCTAAGGCATTCATTTCTCTCGTGATGTATAAAAAATTATAAAATACCATAACTAAGGGTGTAAGGCGGGGTAACAATCTCTAATTTGCAGTTTACTTCAAGTTTTCAACCGGCATTCACAGGGTAGGGTAGTATTGCAAAGTGTATGAAGGTTAACTGAAGCAACCTTCTTAACCTTCGGTTTCGTGTCCACATAATACTGTTAAGTTTTTCAGGTGAGGAACTGGAAGTAAAACTGTGGAATTTTCGAAAGGAAATTTTCGAATCGCTATTAGAAATTTTAGAATATTCTCATACCGCTAGAACGAACTCCTTTTAATGGATATCCTAGATGAAACCGAGTAGAGGAAATGGACGTGGCAGGGTACGTAATGCTGATAGGCGACTACCTGCGGCCGGTAACTGTAGCTGAGAAGATTGCTGTAGATTTAGGAAGAAACTCCAGTGAATAAAGTGGGCGAAAAAGATTAAGGAATTTTACGAAGGTAGAATGGCCAGAGCTGGGGCTGGGCAAAATAATTGGGGGTCAATGGAGAGGTATTTGTTTTTAATTGGACCGATTATGATGATGGCACAGCGGAAGAGCCGTGTTTCAGTGAAAAAACACCGCTACTATTGTTAGAACACCACAATAATTTTGTAGCCCTTCAGGCTGTTCTAAGCGTCACTAAGATTTGATTATTTATGAAAGCGCACTCTAATCACAGCATTCTGCCTGCTCGCCACGAGAACAGCAGCGTTTGTTATAAATGCATCCGAGTATCTTTAAACTGAGTTCGGGGCATTGTGGGTGAGTGCATGTGGGGCGACGTAGATCTGCCAGGTCAGAGACCTGTGCCTCAAATTCACAGGCTGCATAATACCTAAATGCCACTAGGGTGGAGTAAGTACCGGCACCAGTACCTTACAGTAACCTGAACCTCTGAACCTCTTGCAGTCGGCTGTTGTGTTGCGGCGCTGATCGGTAAATGCCGAGAGCTTCGAACTTTACACAAGCAATGCTTGTTTGCTTACAGAACTCCACGTGCCTGACATAACCTCTAGTTAATTCGATCACACCTGCAATCAGGCAAAACATTGATATTCTGACGTGCTTTTCAAGTCTGAAATTTTGGAACATTCATATAACTAGTTTATTAGTATGCTGTTTTACAGCGCAACTGTTAGAGGCCCGTTTTGCCGTTGAAGATGGTGCGAAACACTTCGCCTGAGGTGAGGCTCAGCGGACTGGAGTGTGGTCTTGAGCGTCGGTGTCGGCGTCGGCGTAAGCGGAATAGCGGATGACAAAGCACGCTCTCTCCTGTAGTGGCGGTTACTGCCAGACAATTATCTTTGCAATGCAGCTGATACAATTGCTTTCGGCCGTTTGCGTGGCCAATATAGAGGACATGCGTCACCGCCAAGAAGACCCAACCACCGACGCCGTCGAGGCCGAAGCCAACCGCAAAGCAAGGCTCGCGAACAGTGTGGCTGCAAAAGACTTTCCAGCGGCATTTTATAGGCAGTATGTTTGTGAATGTGCCCCTGAAATTCTTCTTCATCTCAATCTATCGTGAAATGCAAACACAGCCATAGCAGCGCTGAATATTTGCAGTAGCGAGTAACCTAATCGTCCATGGTGATATCTTTTTCGTTATTTTTCAGTAGAATTAAATGCCCGATTACGTACCTTCCACATCTTTTACCACTTTTTTGCTTTCTGTACTTCTAAGTAAACGAAATTAAATATCCAGTTTATGGAGACGTTTCACTGGACTGGTAAAGTTATTATACAAAAGAGGATACTCTAAATGAAACTGTTTTTAGACAGGTGTATATCAGACATCTCCTCGAAGCACTGTTTCTATTATTAGGGCACACGCCAGACCTGCCCCGACCTCTACCTCCTTTCTCCCACAGCTTTCAACGCTTTTAGCTTGAGATGCTGGGCGTAGAAAATATAGAGTAAAAAAACACAGTTCCGTTACCCAGCAAGGAAAACAGGCTCCAAAGGGACGGAAGAAGCCACGACCTTTCGGATCGGGCCACTCCCCGCCCGCTGCCCCTGGCTTTGCCTGTGGGGCCTCTTCGGTGCAGAGCATATCACTCAACGAGTACTCACTCCTGGTTCTCCACGTCAAGACCGCGGTCGTCGAGTAAAACTCTCCCAACTTGGGCATCTCTCTCGCCGAGTTCCCCCTTTCAGGGACTTCACTCTCCGCCGCCTATTTTTCTTCGCCCCTCTCTCGCTCTTCCACTTGTGGGCAACTGCCCTGCCGCCGGGGTCCCGGGCTGCAGCTCGTTTTAACCCAGTGGCCACTCGAGGAGAAGGCGCCGCCACTCTTCGATGGCAACCGCAGGACGACGAAAAGGAAAGGAGCGCTGCTACCAAAACAACCAAAAGCGAAAACAAAAGAGAGCAATGGGAATGTTCGCAGGCGCTGCCTCTTCCTTGGTTTCGAGTTTTTCCGGAGGGTCCCCCCGCTCTTTGCCCGGCACTGTTCGCTCGCAGCTCGATGCCACGCCGGCCGTCGAGAGAGCCTCGAGGAGTCGGCGCCGCTGCCGCCGGGTTCCGCTGGGAGTGATATAGATTATGGCGCTTTTCTCGCGGCTCCAGAATAAGCAGACACACCCGGTCGGCACCTTCTCACTCTGCTTGTTCTTATGTTCCACCCCGTTCCGTCGCTGAGCAATTCTACGCTTGTTTCATCACGGACCAGTTTTGGCCGCATTCATCGGCAAGACATTCGCTTTCACCGCGACATGGCAGAAACCATGAGGGAGATGACCAAAAAGGAGGACACATGATTCTGTAGCCTCTCTGTGAGCAGTCACCAGGTTCAGCTGCTTTGGTTTGGACCATTTTAACTTCGAAGAGGCTTATTTTGTTTAGGACACAAAGAAAAGAAGAAAAGTTGGTTCGGTAATTAGTGTGCTGTGATAGACCACATATCCAGTGTCTCTGTACAGTAGTTTTTAGTCCTGGTGTGGTTAAAGTGTTTGTGTGTTCGAGTGAAACTACTTGTTCTGCTGAAGTTTTGGCTCTAGTGAGTCACACAGTACCGAACTCATAAGAAGATGTTCTGTTTCAAATTCTGAAGATTACCTCTAATTTCGCACAATCCCCCACGTTTGGTTTGATGGGGTACGTCGCAAAGAAACTTTACACAGTGAAAAATATTCCGGAGAAGGAATGCAAGTCGTCAAGGCACTAGAAAAAAATAATAACCTGTCCATAACGCCTCCGCGTCACAAAAAGGCGTGACAGAGAACAGAAAAATAACGAAAGCGCGAAAACAGCAAAAACATCCAGTGCAAAATGAAAATGCTGCAAAACACACAAACATAGAAATAAACAATATGAACGCTCATTAATTTTGATAAACGTCGAGAGGAAAACAAATTAGGCATCGTTTTTAAGAAAGTCGACGACCTATGGTAATGACTATTAATTGCTGTGAAGGAACGCTGTGCACACATGAAAGGCTGCTAAAGAACTACACTTCAGAGTTCGTTTGAAAATAATGGTAAAGAGTTTTATTAAAAATTTAATACTGTTTTATTGCCACAATATATTGCGATTCGCATTGGCTCGGGCCAGTCAAAGTCAAGAGATGTTTGCAGGACTAGGCCCGGCAACATCTGTAAGCGAAAAGTAAAGACAATACAATTTTAGATAAGTGTACGCAGTGAAACACAAATTCTGAACGAAATATTATCAATAACAGCGATAATAGCTTTAATAAACCTAGTTTTAATTACACAATTTCATAATGAGGCGGGCCTGTCAACGCCAGCGTAGGGATTGTCAGACTTGGCTCAAAAATAAAACCATTTTAGACACAGTCTGGTACAGGCAAAACATAAAAGAAAACAGTTCGGAGGTTCCTTTTAAGAGAGGCATATCAGGAAACCACAGCTTTACAGAAGGTTCACCGACACGAAATAAACGAGACGAAAACCGATAGGCCAGTTACCACTGTGAAACGAAACATTCAGCGGCAGTTGCTGAGGCATATTCATTTCGCTATACCTTGAGCAAAACAGTTTGACAGCGGCATGTATGTATGGATAGCTATCGAGCAGTCTATTTATTTTCTGCGTAACCTCGTTCTTCGACTAGTACTCCTCTTAGTCCTGCGTTCTAGGGTCTCATCGCCACTTCTGCTGCGATGCTCCTCGGATTACGCATTTCGCATAGGCTGCCGCACCCAGGTTCTCAAACTGCTCTCTCTCTCTCCTCATTCCATGTTGATCGACCCTCTGGTACTCCCTCTGACAGCTACCCCCCGGCTGCGCATTCCTCCACTCTCGCCATTTCCTCCTCCTTCTTCCACGGGAACCCTCTTCCTTTTTATTCCGTGTTAACCACCCTTCTAATGATCCCGTGGTAACCACCCCCCGGTTGCGCCTTCTTCCGCTCGCGCCATACTTTCCACCTCTTCAAATGGTTCCCGAGATAACCACCTCCTGGTTACACGCTCCGCTCTAGCCATACTGTGCTTCCACGGTAACCACCGTCCACTTGGTTCCCGTGGCAACTTCCGCTTGCGCAATTCTGAGCTCTCACCATAGCGTCCTCCTCCGAAAGTAACCATCTTCATGGCTGTTTCTCTGGCAGGCACCCATGCCCCGGATGCGCCCTCCCAGGCTCTCGCAATACTCCCGTCCACCCACATCTACTCCCACCAGATGGTTCACTAGGTCACCATACTGATTAGAAAAAAACTTATTTACATACGTACACATGCCAAGGTTACCGGATACACTGACGTTCACCAGTAGACATGACGCAAAACATGAAAGGCGAGCCAATTAAAGAGGTACCGCAAGCATCTTTTAGTAACTAACAGGAATTGCTCGTGGGCGCTGTAAAACGGGATATCATACCTGTTGACTGAAGAGTGAAACAGCAATAATCTGACACAAAAAAGGAAAGAAAAGAGGGGAAAGGAGACCTTGGCGGTAGTTTGGCCTAAAACCATACTTCGGTTAGGCATTCCTACGCTCTTGCTACAGCCTCTCACTTTCAACGCCAACTACCCTCCCAGTGGTACCCGTGGCAGCGGCCCTACGGGTGCCGATTCCTAAGCTCTATTTAATGCAATGTAAAGTGTCTTTTTGATGCAATCCCGTTCACTTGTTTTATTTCATGTCCTGAGTGCCTCTACTGCACTGTTTTCAATATTTTTCAGAAATAAATGTTCGGCTAATTTTTCACTATGATATCTTCAAGTGCATTTTTCTTTGGTTTTCAGTTACAATTAGTGTAGGCAAAAATAAACAATGTTCGCAAAGTTCTTGTCAAGCAGATTTTGTGGCACAAACAAATATCGCACCTGAGTCGCCCTAGCCTGCAGCAAAGCTGCCTTCGCGGTTATTGATACTCATTACCTTGGGTCGTCGCCTTGCTTAAAAACGATGCTAAATTTGTCCTGCTCTGGGCGTTCATCAAAATTAATGAGCGGCCATAAGCATGCTACTGACCACAATGTTAATCGATATGCGGAATACATCCTAACTGGGCGCTGAATGTAGAACTTGAAATTGTAAATGCTGGGAATTATAACGTCCCGAAGCAGCACATCGGCTATGAGCGGCGCCTTATTGGAGGACTCTGTATTAATTGCGACTACCCTGGTTTTCTAACGTGTGCTCACAAGGCACAGCACACGGGCATTTTTGCTTTTCTTTTCCATCGAAATACAGCCACCACGGCCAGGATCGAAGCCAGTGCAAGAAAGTCACCAGCTCCAAATACCAACGCTCCTGAGCCCCCCCCCCCCCCCCCCCCCCCCCCCCCGGTGATGGGTTGAATGAATGCAGAAATGGAATTCATTTCTACGTTGGTGGGACCCCTGTCGCGGTGGCTCAGTGGTTAGGGCGCTCGACTACTGATCCGGAGTTCGCGGGTTCGAACCCGACCGCGGCGGCTGCGTTTTTATGGAGGAAAAACGCTAAGGCGCCCGTGTGCTGTGCGATGTCAGTGCACGTTAAAGATCCCCAGGTGGTCGAAATTATTCCGGAGCCCTCCACTACGGCACCTATTCTTCCTTTCTTTCACTCCCTCCTTTATCCCTTCCCTTACGGCGCGGTTCAGGTGTCCAAAGATATATGAGATAGATACTGCGCCATTTCCTTTCCCCCAAAACCAATTATTATTATTATTCTACGTTGGTCAACAATGTAATTTTACTTAATAGTCGTGTAACCATATTGAAAAAATAAAAGAACGAACACGCTAGAAATGACAGGCTAAACAAAAAGCTCAGGGTCGCTCTTGTGATGCTGTTCTCACATTTCAGGTGAAATCAGCCCGCAACCTTCAGATCGTTATTTCGTAGTAGAACCCGAGGCTGTACCGCCGAGCGCCGGTTTGAAGAATTCCCTGAGGAAAGCGGTGTAGCACGAATGTGCACATATAGGAGAAAAAGGCAGTTCTTCCAGGCAATTTTATCCTGATCCGCACAGGAAAGTGGCCGCGAAAGCAGTATACCGCATGCGAGACTTGTAATTGATAGAAGATAGTTCCGCTTTCTCGAATAATCATACGAATAATGCGGAAAATCTCGAGCTATTCGCACAAAGCTATTTCTATATATATGCAAATAGCTTTGTGCGAATTGGGTAAATGTGATACATATGCGTGATTCTCGCTTTTATTCCTGCATTCCTTTCACTTGGCAGAACATGCCATTTGCATATTGATGGAACACGTTGCAAAATTATGAGAAAAATTTTCAGCTGACATATATTTTGTTAAATGCCAAGACGGCTTTCGAAAAGGAATATCGCAGACAATACTGTTCGTCTTGAAGATAAATTAGTTTTCTGAGATACTACATATTTCTGGCATCAATGACGTGTTATTCCTGCGTTTCAGAAATGTCTTCGATTCAGTGCCTTATTCGAAACTGATTTATAAGTAGAAGGCTCAGACCTGCCTTGTGCAGCTGTTCGATAGATAATTGTTTCTTTGCGAAGCACTAAACAGTTTTTCGTAATGAAAAAAAAAAGAATATACCTCAAGACTGATACCAGTCACCAGCAGGGTACCGCAAGGCTGTGTTTTGGGGCTGTTTTCTATTTATGAAAATGATTTTATTTACGAAGTATTCGATAATATAACCCTAAAGTTGTTTGCGTATAACTGCTTCGTTCTTAAAGAAATATTGTATGGACATAGCTATATTGTTACGCCACGGTCATTCAGTGCGTATGGCGCTCGGCTGCTGATCTCGAGGAAGCGCGTTCGATCACGGCCGCAGCAGCCGCGTCTCAATGGCGGAGAAACACGAGGCACCCGTGTGCTGTGCGATGTCTGTGAACGTTAGAGAACCCCAAGTTGTTCAAATTAATCCAGAGCCGACCACTACGGCGTCCCTCATAGCCCTCGTCGCCTTGGGACATTAAACTCTTGTGTCATACCATACCATACCGTACCGCACCGTACCGTACTATACCATACCATACTATACGATACCATACCATACCGCACCATTTCATAACATAATATTTCATACCATGCTATACCATACCACACCATACCGTACCATACCACACCATACCATACCATACTGTACCATACCATACAATACTGTACGGCACCATACCAGACCGTGCCATATCATAACATAATATTTCATGCCATACCGTACCATACCATACCATACCGTACTGTCCGTACCGTACCGTACCGTACCATACCATGCCATACACCACCATAACTCAGCTATACTTATTACATAAAGTTTCAGCTGCTAATTAAGAATGGTGTACGCGTTGGGGTATGCTCCTAAATACTGGTAAAAGCTTGCTTCATCGTGTGACTAGAAATAAATACTTAAGCATGCATGCGTGTTTACCGTATTAGAAACCGGTTTAAGATGTTAACAAACAAGCTCTCTCGGTCCAATTACATATTAGATACTACAAAATCTGCAATTCGAACGCTTCGATCTTTTAAAAGAAGGCTAATTGTTTACAAACAAGCTCAGGTCGGAAGGTCGCCAGTAGGTCGTCAGCAGCTTGCGGAGCCCTAGGCTAAGGGCCCACCCTCAAGCACTCCAGCTACCTCCTCGTCAATAAACGTTTCATCAATGAATTAATGAAGCTCACGTGGTCGAAACGCAAATTAGATATTTAGATTCTTGTGATTCGAAGCTCTGATTTCTCACAGGAAGAATACAAAACACTCAATAATCCCTAAACTTCAGGCATACAAGTTGTGTATCCGATGAAATTTATAATATGCGGCAGCTGTGTGGGATCGCCGCAATGAAAAGTATATGCACCATCTAGTAAAGATTCTAGTAAAGGTGACCGCATTTATTTTTTGGAAATACAGCAGGCAGGGTCCTGCGACATCATTGAAGAAATTTAATAAAGCCCCCCACACTAAAGTCAGGGCAAGAATTAGCGTAATTCATTCTTACATGCATTCATATCTTGTAAATTGAAAATATCTTGCCGATGTAAATCCCTTAATTCTACTGCTACAGGGGCATAGCATAAATGCTCTCTAACATTTATTTTTGTCCTCTACTAATACTTTTCAAAACAGTTCATTCCCCCGCCGCAGAGTATCGGAGTGAAACTCGCTACAATCCAGTGTTTTTGAGGCTGACCATTTTGTACCACAATCAGAGTGCCTGTTGTTTGTTTTAATTTCTCCATTGCTTACTGAATAGAATGCTGTGTATTATTGCGCTTATTATTTATATTTTGATAACCCTTATTTCCAACCGCAATGGTGCGCCAGTCTTCCTGTCCCACCTCCCTGACCACGATAGTAGCCTGCAGTATGCGTAAATGAATAAATAACTAAGAACTATTTCTTGTTCCGTCTCGTGCACCTGCCGTCCTCGTGCTTCCTCTATCTACCTATTCGGACGAACAATACTAACCGAGGGGACGTCTGGTGTTGCCGTTTCCCCCGCCGGTTCTGCTGCTCTTTATCAACGTTCGGTGCAGAGAACAGCGGGTGACAGCTGCGGCTCGACTCGCAGCCCGCGTGGGAACGAGCTGCGATGCAAGAAAGCCCACCTTGCTGCAGAGGGCGACGTATTTGGGATCGTCGCTCCCATTCCCCTCCCTATGCGAGTAGTAGTCGGGGGGAGGATGGAAGAGAGAGAGAGAGAGGGAGGGGGAATTTGGGCGACCATGGCGCCGCAGCTCCCGCGCGCCGGCGGAGAAACGCGCATGCGCAGTGGTGCGGTATCGGTGCGGGTTTCGGCCGCACGTGGAGCCACGAGCGCACTCAGTGGAGCAGACAATAACAAGAAGAGCAGCAGCCGCTGCTGGCATCGCTGGAGCGCCAAGACGCGCGCTCCGTTCGCCCCAGAGCTGTTGCGATGGCCGGTGTCGACCGATCGCCTTCGTGGCGCCGCCGCCGCCGCTCAACGCAGCGACAGCCGGGGCACCATGCCGGTCAAGTGGACTACGCACCGAGCCACTCGCCGATGGACATAGTTCTACGCCCTCCATTTGCGCGACGTTTCCTTTTGTTTCGCGCGCTTCTCTTGAGGAGCCCCGCCCCTTCGCTGTAGGACGGACTCGAGAGTTGAGGGTGAGCACACGTGGTATCGTGGTGGTGACTCGCTGTCCGTGACAGAAAGGATCCCCGCTGGAGCCCCTCCTTCAGATCTGAGTGGGCTCGTCGCCCCACCAGCAAACAGCACAACCACGTTCACCTGACACCACCTCGCAGCGCAGTCGGAGAGTTGAGTTTAGCGATATACCAGCTGCGAGGTTCCAGCTTCGGAACCTTCCCCCACGGATGCATATCAATGGTGTCGGAGAAAAAAAAAGCAACAGTACTTGCCTCCGGAAAGTTAAGTAAAGAATCTGCAGATGAAATAATTTGGATTACTGCAACGAATATCGAGGCAAGAAAACAGCTCGAACGTTTTCAAAACAATCGTTCACCATCCAATTTCCTTTGTGACAATGCTGTAAGCGATTGCCGATGCATTATTTTTCATTTTGCCTGACGTCTACTGATAAGATTGATAACCTCTGGACTGTTTGAGTAATGTATGGCTATATCGCTTGCGTTGTGTACATGGACGCGGCTAGAAAGAAGCTGCAGCGACGTGCCAACTCCTGGCAAGTCACATCTCCGGCACCGAAGTTTTCCCTCAGGTCACAAAACATGAGGGGGAATGCTCCCCTCTTCGAAGTCGTATAATTGCCACGTGTGCCCACGTCGACCACTCACCGCGTGGAGATAAACGCCGTCGTTGCAACGGACAACGAAATAATCATCCAGTTCTCTGATGGGTGTGTTTAGTGCCGCATGAGGCACCTTTTCCCGACAATGCCTCGAGGCCCAAAACGCCCTTTCTTCCCATCGGCTGCAGGACAACAGCAACAAGCGGAGAACGTTGATCCCTTACCACGGGGCTGCTACCGGAAGACAATTTTATCAATGAAGGCAATTTTATCAGTGGTGACTCATTTTTCCTGTCAGCTATGGGCAGCGTATATCTTTGGAACAGTACACCTGCCTTCCTGTGGCAGCGTCACCTTCTACGCCAAAAGGGCTGCGCCTAAGCTACAAAGAGACGCTGCGGGTTGGACTATGCTCTCCGAAACTGATTTTACTACGTAGGGATTACAGACGCAATTTAACGAGGCAGATGGCCTATTCTAGGGTGCTTCTCATTCTACAAGTTGTTCATTTTAATAGGGCTTTTTCCTATGCTGTAAATATCATGAATAAACCAAATATCTCGTACATGCTCTCATTGAAGCCCTCCTGGTTTTCTTAGCTCAACACTGTACACCAGCCATTGAAGCCTGGACTTGTGGGTCATAGCCTCTCCTGCTTTTCTTAGCCCTGGACTGTACACCAGCCATTGAAGACTGGACCTGCGGGTCATAGCCTCTCCTGCGTTTCTTAGCTCTGGACTGTACACCAGCCATTGAAGACTGGACCTGCGGGTCATAGACTCTCCTGCGTTTCTTAGCTCTACACTGTACACCAGCCATTGAAGCGTGGACCTGCGGGTCATAGACTCTCCTGAGTTTCTTAGCTCTACACTCTACACCAGCCATTGAAGCCTGGACTTGTGGGTCATAGCCTCTCCTGCTTTTCTTAGCTCTGCAATGTACACCAGCAATTGAAGCCTGGACCTGCGGGTCATAGCCTCTCCTGCGTTTCTTAGCTCTGGACTGTACACCAGCCATTGAAGACTGGACCTGCGGGTCATAGACTCTCCTGCGTTTCTTAGCTCTACACTGTACACCAGCCATTGAAGCGTGGACCTGCGGGTCATAGACTCTCCTGAGTTTCTTAGCTCTACACTCTACACCAGCCATTGAAGCCTGGACTTGTGGGTCATAGCCTCTCCTGCTTTTCTTAGCCCTGGACTGTACACCAGCCATTGAAGACTGGACCTGCGGGTCATAGCCTCTCCTGCGTTTCTTAGCTCTGGACTGTACACCAGCCATTGAAGACTGGACCTGCGGGTCATAGACTCTCCTGCGTTTCTTAGCTCTACACTGTACACCAGCCATTGAAGCGTGGACCTGCGGGTCATAGACTCTCCTGAGTTTCTTAGCTCTACACTCTACACCAGCCATTGAAGCCTGGACTTGTGGGTCATAGCCTCTCCTGCTTTTCTTAGCTCTGCAATGTACACCAGCAATTGAAGCCTGGACCTGCGGGTCATAGCCTCTCCTGCGTTTCTTAGCTCTGGACTGTACACCAGCCATTGAAGACTGGACCTGCGGGTCATAGACTCTCCTGCGTTTCTTAGCTCTACACTGTACACCAGCCATTGAAGCGTGGACCTGCGGGTCATAGACTCTCCTAAGTTTCTTAGCTCTACACTCTACACCAGCCATTGAAGCCTGGACTTGTGGGTCATAGCCTCTCCTGCTTTTCTTAGCCCTGGACTGTACACCAGCCATTGAAGACTGGACCTGCGGGTCATAGCCTCTCCTGCGTTTCTTAGCTCTGGACTGTACACCAGCCATTGAAGACTGGACCTGCGGGTCATAGACTCTCCTGCGTTTCTTAGCTCTACACTGTACACCAGCCATTGAAGCGTGGACCTGCGGGTCATAGACTCTCCTGAGTTTCTTAGCTCTACACTCTACACCAGCCATTGAAGCCTGGACTTGTGGGTCATAGCCTCTCCTGCTTTTCTTTGCTCTGCAATGTACACCAGCAATTGAAGCCTGGACCTGCGGGTCATAGCCTCTCCTGCGTTTCTTAGCTCTGGACTGTACACCAGCCATTGAAGACTGGACCTGCGGGTCATAGACTCTCCCGCGTTTCTTAGCTCTACACTGTACACCAGCCATTGAAGCGTGGACCTGCGGGTCATAGACTCTCCTAAGTTTCTTAGCTCTACACTCTACACCAGCCATTGAAGCCTGGACTTGTGGGTCATAGCCTCTCCTGCTTTTCTTAGCCCTGGACTGTACACCAGCCATTGAAGACTGAACCAGCGGGTCATAGCCTCTCCTGCGTTTCTTAGCTCTGGACTGTACACCAGCCATTGAAGACTGGACCTGCGGGTCATAGACTCTCCCGCGTTTCTTAGCTCTGGACTGTACACCAGCCATTGAAGCGTGGACCTGCGGGTCATAGACTCTCCTAAGTTTCTTAGCTCTACACTCTACACCAGCCATTGAAGCCTGGACTTGTGGGTCATAGCCTCTCCTGCTTTTCTTAGCCCTGGACTGTACACCAGCCATTGAAGACTGGACCTGCGGGTCATAGCCTCTCCTGCGTTTCTTAGCTCTGGACTGTACACCAGCCATTGAAGACTGGACCTGCGGGTCATAGACTCTCCTGCGTTTCTTAGCTCTACACTGTACACCAGCCATTGAAGCGTGGACCTGCGGGTCATAGACTCTCCTGAGTTTCTTAGCTCTACACTCTACACCAGCCATTGAAGCCTGGACTTGTGGGTCATAGCCTCTCCTGCTTTTCTTAGCTCTGCAATGTACACCAGCAATTGAAGCCTGGACCTGCGGGTCATAGCCTCTCCTGCGTTTCTTAGCTCTGGACTGTACACCAGCCATTGAAGACTGGACCTGCGGGTCATAGACTCTCCCGCGTTTCTTAGCTCTACACCGTGCACCAGCCATTGAAGCGTGGACCTGCGGGTCATAGACTCTCCTGAGTTTCTTAGCTCTACACTGTACACCAGCCATTGAAGCCTGGACTTGCGGGTGATAACCTCACAGGGATGCATGCCGAGGGAAACGCATTGCAACATCACTCAGAACCACTTGGATGGAGCTCTAATCAATTTATATGACACAGCAGAGCAGCTCAGTTGATAAATCATTTTAAAGATGCATGCCAGATCCCCAACTGCTGTGAAAAATTTGGCAGAAAAAATAAAAGCGCGCAAAATATGCGCCTCTTTAGGACCCCTTAAATAATTTTAGAACTCGCACGCCCTTTTATTTTCTCCCCGGCGCGAGTACTTCAATTCAACAATGTGCCCTTACTTCCATATAAAAATAAAAATCTTGACGAACGGAATAATGACAAACCAAAAGCGCAGAAGTCTACTTCAAACCAAAAATGTGCCACATTTCTGCGTTAAGGACGATTAGCACTTGCAACACATGGCTGTCGGAGTTAAACAAAATGCATCCGAACTACACCTGCATCAGCGTTTCTCCTCTTAGGGAAGAAGGACGTTCTGGCGGGCTAGTTTGTTCATGATGAAGCGAACGAGTAGGAACTGCGCGAACAAGACGGGACGTAAATCACACAAATCGAAGTCTACACTTTGTCTGTCCATTTGTGTGCCTTACGTCCCGTCTTGTTCGCGCAGTTTGTACTCGTTCGCTTCTTGTAAGTACACGACACTTTTGAAGCCAAGTAAAACTACGAACATAACTCGAATGTTGCTAATAGGAAAATTTTTTCCTTGAGGTTGGGTTCGAAGAACTACTTCGCATTACGTTTGCCAGTTTTTACGGAAACGTTGGTGCAGTGACGACTCCGACATTACTATTGACTGAACCTAGCGCTTTGCTGGCTACACAGCATCCATGACCTTCGCACTTTACTTTGTATTGAAGCTTTTCCAGCACCCGTGGAAGTCTTTGGCTCGAGAGAAACTAAGCAAAGGGTTTCTGTCCCCTTCAATTCATATAGAATATTGTCTATGCACAGCGATCATTCTCTAAATGTGATCGCATCTAACTTAGAGGTTGTTTAGTTACCAAATAGAAACTCACGCAATTATGCTAACTTACCGCTTCAAATCACACCACTGAACATTTTCTCGCTCTTCCTTAACTGAATGATAAATCAGTCAACAGTAATCTTTATTTAGAGATATATTGCACGAACTTGTAGAATTATATATCCCTCGAACAAGCATTGCACCTAGCAGTAATTCCCCGTTGTATAACAGCCCCTTGAAACGTACCAATATTAAAAAGAACGTATTTTTTCAAAAACTTGAGCTTAAGTCGAATTTAAAAGAACTTAGCAGAAGCTGAAACAAAGCACTCAAAGAAACGAAACAGAATTTTTAAAGGTGAAGCTGCCTTAGGTGTTAACAATCCTGAAACTTTGGGGAGAGCTATAAAGAAGCAAGAGCGATCAGATGTGTCACTGCGCGATTCGCGCTCAAATCCAGCTGCAGCTACTTACTGCGATGATATTCAAAATCAAACTTTCGGTGAGGTTTTTCACACTTCTTATCCAACTCCCTTTGATTGCGACGACCGCAGTGGTTTCCCTACGCACACATTAGGTTTTGATCCCTATGGAATAAATAATATTACTGAAAACTGAGTTTACCTTTCAGTCATGATAGCATTTGCAATAAAATTTTGAACAACACACAGTTTGCACCGCTATCATATCGTTACATTCCGTCTTCGCCAGAAGTAAGAAGCGGGCTTACCTTCTCCGTATAGTGGAGCTCTTAGGGCCCACAAAAGACCAAAAGGTCTCGAAAGGTGAGGACAAAGGTTCTTCTTACTGTAAATTCATTTAGACCTTTGGGGTGCCTTAATTTCTCAGCTCCTAGGCTAAGAAACAAAATTTCGTTGCTTGGTTAATTGTGGCAAAGACGGCACGAATCCTAATAATTTAGCAGACGATGAAGTGACTTAGTGCTCAGGTTGACAACGCCGACGCTGCAGTGTGTCTGTCTGCGAGCCGATTTCGTAAATACACAATCAAACAAAAAGATGCAGCGTCTCAGTCCATTGGCCTTCGGGATGGCACAATATCGGTGTCTGTAAATAGTTCTAGTTAGTATTTTGGGGAGGTGTTGGGTGCTCCTCCAGGACTACAACCTTGATCTGCGGTGTGGTGGCCACCTTGGATCCCTCCCTACACCGTCCGACGCCTATCCGTCCACAGCGGCAACGCCAGCGCCGACCGTCTTTGCAGCACAGCCTCCAAACCCGAGCACCCTTGGCGGTATCGATGACGTAGACATCAAAGACGGGCTCAGTGGACGTCAGTAAGCACAACCGACGGGACACTATCCTCGTGCTTGCTAACGTGACTTCCTAACCTGGTAGGTACGGAACATGTCTGCTTCTACATGCATGAGCAAGATCTGACAGCGTGATGTATTCTAAACAGAATCTACGGGACTTATATGGTAAGCCCATTGGCCGCAAGCTCGCCGCTAAAAAGGTCTTGCTTCTTGAGCTCAGTTGTCCACCGAGTCGTACCTCTCCTACATCCAGAATATCCTAGCTGTTCACCAGATTTGCCCTGACGGCCAATCGCTAGCATAACTCTCAAAATACATAAGCTGTTGGTCTCAGGACTGCCTGCAAGCCGAGAAAGCATTTAACCTGCTAAACGATGCTCGAAGCATAACACCAGGAGAATCGCTGGCAGAACGCAGCATTGGTCTCGCTTTCTGGTTCAGAGCTTCCAGCTGTACAGCGCCAAGGCATCGCCAAAGTTCAGAAAAGGGTATGACTCCGGCACGCTGTTTCAGCTCAACAGGCTGGCTGGCGAAAACAACAAATAAAGCTGGCCGATTTTTGCTTTATCAGAAGAACGGGAAGAAAACAACGATATTTTATTGGTCTTATCCTGTACCTACAGTGAACGGGGTTTTTGTATTTTCCTCTTTTTGTGGGCCATGTTTGGCAGAGGTAAGGCTGGGGGCTCTTGAGCAGAAATTCTAAAAAACATACCACTACTGGAGGAACCTTTGAGTACACCGCACTTACAAATGTTAGTGGCACCTATGAATCCAGTATAGCTCTAATAGTGTAAGGAGATCAACAGAAAACTCCAAGCGCACTCATGTATACACAGTGTGGCCTTAGCCTTGAATAATGAAACCGCAGCCGTGCCTAGTTCTGCTGATAAAGAGCAGCTCATTTTCTTATGCAGCTTTTTGCCCAGTGTCCCCTCTTCTCACTGTAATGCGTGTTTGAGAAATAAACTTTCAATTCCAAAGCCATGACAGCGCCATGCTTTTCGCCATGGGCACTGGGCTGTTCTGTTTCTTTCTGTCGCCACTGCTGAAAGTCGCATATTCTAGTCTGGCGTGTACGGCTACGATTAAATCGTTCTGCGCCGTCATTATGCGGGTAGTTTTTGAAATGCATTTTTCTAGTTTCTTCACTGCAGACGCTCTCTTGCACATTGGCAATCGGGTAGTAGTGGCACGTCCCATAACATACAGCGGGAGCTGTGCGGTGTATGCCCAATGTTCTGGTCTCTTTATAAAGCACATGCTGCTTTAAATTTACTCTCGCAGAAGTGCGTAACTTTGAACACCAATGGGACATCACTTACAACTTTAATAATATCAATGAATCAGTCAATAAATCAATCAAAGGAAGCTTTGTTTGCTCATTGAAAGAAAATCTGTACACAATATTCGGACCGATAGCCCACCTTGCTAGTTTTCGGTCCTATACGAAACAGGACACTTGGGCAACCGCAGTATGAAACGTGTAAACTAAGATTTCAACAAAATACAAACAGCGATATAAGGCAGTGAAATTGTCCGGTGTCCATTAGAATACAAAACAACACATTTAGAAAACCACATTGTGAAAGTGCAAACCAACATTTGAACAAAATACAAATATTGAATTGAAACAAAATGCACGAAGAAATCACATACTTACATGGTTTTGCAAGAAAAATAACTTCGAGAGACCTTAAAATTTTTCGCAACAAGGTGTTCCGGATCTTCGTCTACTGTACAGTCACGCATAAACTCATCAGATGTGCTGGGGTGTGTCACGGGAACTTGTGAAATTCGTATTTCTTCTTTTCATGAAAAGGAGCATTCTTTGAAGCATGAAAGCAAATACATTTCGGTTAATGATGTTTACAGTGCAGAGAAAAAGACGTCGCTTAATTAATGTCGCTAGCTACAGTCAAGTTATGCAACTGCAAACGTGCACCTTCCGCATGTTTGGCAAGCTGATTCGGACACCCTGACGTGCATTCACGCCAGTAATAGCATAACTCGTATCTGGTGAAGATAACCAGGGTGGTTAGTTTTCAAGATTAAAGATCTTCTTAAGGGAGTACAAACTTGGGTGTAAGTGCAGCATTTTCAGCTAATAGGCATAGTTGTGCCAGAACTCAATTTAAAGCCTACGCACACGCGCGCGCTATGATGTGGCATGATGCTGCAGCCTTCACCTAAGCTTTATAACTTACCTGCAATCTTCGCCTGCCGCTCTGTTTTCTCATCTCGAGTATGATCTTTTTTTGGATTTGTGAACATATGATTCAGTGTTGCACTTTAAATCTCTTTTATACTATTTAATTCTCCTGCATCGTTGCACTACATATGCTCAGGAAAAGCCTTTTGGTGAAAATAAATAGGGGGAGGGAGGGGGGGGACGAATGCACTCTACAACTGTCGGTCTGATCCACTCTGCTGTCTCCTGATGGAGGGTGTACCTGCAACGGCACTTCGCAGAACATTCTAAGCTTTAGGTCATTAACTCCTTCAGCATGCACTGCAGTGTGCTAATTTCCACAGTTGATGATTACTGAACATGGCAAGCGTGGAGTCGTACAGTTCTAGAGCCCCCCCCCCCCCTCCCCCCTTCCCCACTACTGTTATTTAGATGCCTCTGTCTGACCTGCGACCACGTGTTGGCGAACGTCTTAGTGGTAATCTTGGCTATTAGTGCGAAAACAGTACTCCACACATACCAGCCGCGAGCAAGAATCTTTTCTTGTATTGTACTTACCTTGCGACGTTGTAGCGTCATCACTACCTGACCAACGGATTGGGAACAAACTGACCACCGTGGCACGTTGTAGTTAAATTAATGATTAGTCGGGAAAGGTTGCTCGGGAAGAGCAATATGGGTCGCACAAGTCCTACCGGTGGCTGTGATAGAAACAGCCACCGCTCAGTGTAGTGACGCATCGCTTAACCGCTGCATCACTGCGCTGGTAGTGGTATGAGAACTCGCCGCCATCTGTGAAAGTTAAGTATAGAATGGTCAATTCGGCATATGGGGGCATGAAACATCTAAAGCTATCGCGTCATACCCTTAAGGCAGAATTTCAGTGCCCCTCCACTTCATGAATAAACACAAGCTTCCGCACGTCTAGTCGGTTTTACGACATTACGGTAAATCCCTACCATGTTTTCTTTTAGGAAAGTTTACAACAGTCGAAAATTCTTAAGCTGGGGAACGCAAGGTTTTAAGGAATGACTGTGAGACTCAACTACAAGCTGCCTACAAGAAGCGTTTCTGCTGTTAAGCTTACATTCAGGACAGCATATAATTCGAACAGGTCGCAGTTGTTTGTAATTTTTGACTTACCAAACGTAAGTATATGCTTGTGGATTAGAAAGCTGGACTTTAACATAGCATTAATTATAATAAAAGAAAAATAAGGATTATTCGAGGTACTTATAAATAGGATCTTGTAAGTAGGTAACCAATTTTTTAATACACAATTTTTTTTTTTTCAGTCGGGCTTCAAATGAGATGTTCTAAGGAGCATAGTACTTCTAAAACTGCATCAAATGGTAACAAAGATTTTAGCTTCTCGGGTGTTTCATTCTTGCGGTACTTCAGATGTTCAATGTTTCAAAGTAAAGGGTACTTTTTGAATCCTGTGGAACATTTCCTTACGCACCACACAAATTAATATAATGAGTTTTAAAACTTTTCTTTCACCAAGCCTTTATTTTTATTAAGCCGCACTTTCACGTGCAATGCTTATTTCCGAACAAATATTAAGCAGACAAGAAAGTTAAAATGTTGTTGTAAAAGATAAAAATTGAAGTATTGCAGTCTAGCTGTTTATAGAGTTCAGTGAGAAAGATATTTTATAAGAGCTCCTGTAACGCACTACAACGGTGTTGAAGAATTATACTTTTCTCACTTCACCTGTGGTTTAATTTCAAACGTCTCGTGAAAGCACTTTATGATGACAATTTAAATTGATTCGATCTTTCAATTCGGCAGGAAAATAATTATTTCATAGGGGAAACCTTTTCATAATATTACGCTGCTAGACGAGGAAAATTGAGAGCATTTGTCATGTCTAGCACTTTCATGTTGTGATGCAGGGCTTTGGAATGCAATGCAAAGTGTCATTTTTGAATCAAAAATGCACCCCACCTTCACAATGGTAGGGTGCAGTGCATACCTACTTTTTTCAATTACCTTGGCATTCCAGACTCCCTCTGTTCATTGACTCGCGCACTGCGACTATACCCTTTGGTCATAGCGTGCAGAATCCGTTAGCTTACAGTATACTGTTTGTTGGCATAGAAAGCTTAAGATAAATTCTTTTTCCCAGTGACTTGAAACATTTGGAGGCCTGTAAAAGGTTAAAAATTGACGCCTGACATTTGCCAGACACTTCATTTTGTGCTTTATTGTGGAGGCGCAATGTGTTGGTGCTTCTTCATTTTTAATTCTTGTTTTCATTGATCGCAGAACATTTTAGAGCGAGAGCTATATTACTGACGTACAAACCCAGACAACGGCTGGTTCATTCAATTGCACCTTGAAGCTCAGCCAAGGTAAGACGCCCCGGCTCGGGACAAACGGCGCAAGAACGAAGAGCAAGAAAATTGTGTCGCCAACGGCGCGCCCTTCACGTCTGCCGGAGCGAACAGCGCCTCTCAATAGATGGCGCTGGCGCCTGCGCAGCGGGCTCACGGAAACTCGCGCACTCACGCCAAGCGGCGCGAACCGCAACGAGCTCGGCGAGAGATACAGCGAGGGTCTACCTACGAAGAAAAAAAGGCAAAATCTCTGCAACGCAATGGTCTTGTTATTTTACAAGCCAAGCAAAACCGAGCTATCGCTTGACGAACTTAGTTTCACCGCATTCAGCCACTGCGAATTTTTTGTATTCAAATCTCCTCCAGGTATTAAAGCACCCCTCTTCAGAAAGTACGTGACAATATTATGAAATTCCAGTTGCCTTATACTCAGCTTATTGCTGCATACAGTGCTTTCTTAGCTTCTCCTTTGGTTAATAACATGAAGATTCATTGGTAGTTGGCATATGGCATTGGCTTCTCTCTGTTGCCTAGTGCGGGAAGACTTTAGACGATGAGGAAAAATAGAAGTTTGCCTGAATCGCAATATTACAGTTTTGTAATTACAACGACGCTACTTTTACGGAAACCGAAGCTATTTTAACCTGGGATTGTTTAAAAACTGAAATACAGGAACCGTTTTCGCAAGCAAACTGTTGCACGTCGAAGGCGATTTTAGTTTGCGGATCTCTGATGCTAGGCTATAGCGCCCCTCACTTCCAAACGGTGGTCACAGAGTCCTCCCCCCCCCCCCCCTATGATGCAGCGACTTGTTTTCTAGTGATGGGAAAATATTTCATTACAATTTTCTCATCAGTAAACTGCTGCTGAAGCCAACAAAAAAGCAAAAAAAAGACATCAAAAAGGGGCGTGGCACACACGACATGGCGATGCCCATATCAACTGCTCTACAATTGATACAGGTTTTATCTGCCTGCCAGGCCGCTGAAGGAACGTCTTCGGAGGCTGCCGTCACGCATTACGTGTTCCCACTTAAGAATGAAAATCTTCGTTGCTTTTTAAACCTCAAAAAGCAGATGTGCCCAGCAACGGACATATCAGAACTTTTTGTAACGTTGTGTTTGCAACAATGTGCACCGGGCGTCAACGATCTGCGGCTAAAAATGCTGCGAAGTGGCAATTCACCATCGGGGTGTGGAAACGGTGCCATGGCGATGCCCATCCCAACTGTTCTGCTATTGATGCAGGTTGGTTTTCGTCATCATTCTCTTACCCACCATGCCTTCCTGCAGCCGGTTTCACCCCACACGTTGTTCTTGATTGTTTCATCACACCGAAAAAATGTGCCGTCGCGGAATGTTCATGTTAGGCAGCAACTCAATCTGTTTCAAAATCCCGCCTTTTGTTTTTACTTTTGCTGGTGTGTTGCGGTGATGTTGAACTGAACCCAGGTCCCCCTCAACAATTAACTCAATTACTCGAAGGCCAGAAAAACATGATGTCGAAATTAACATCAATAGAAGCGAAACAAAACCAGATTACAGCGGAAATGAATGATTTGAAAGAGCGTCTATGTTCTCCTGAAAAGCAGTGTGCAAAAATAGATGACATGTGCAAAGCAATAGATTTTACTTCAGCAGAGAAGCGCCAAGACCACGAAGAGCTGAAGATTCTCAATGCCAAAATTAAAGATTTAGAAAACAAAGGTAGGCTGGATAACTTCAACTTTTTTGTCTCGAGGACTCTGACAACGAAACCGCTACCAAATCAGAAGAACTTGTTCTTAATCTGCCTCTGAACTTTCACTTCCCTCATTGGGAATTGAAGGCGCTCACCAGCTAGGTGAATTTGAAGATAACAAAGACAGGCCTGTTAGTGTAAAATTTTCCGCTTTCAAGGTACGGCAACCAGTGCTCTCAAGTGCGCATAAGCTGAAGGACACCTCTTACTGCATATCTGAAGATTTTTCGCGTGCTGTGCGCGAAAAGAGAAAGACGGGGATTACGCAAAAAGCAACGAACAGGATGGAAAGAAATCCGGGTTGAAGTGTGGTACGCGGCACTTAAATTGGGAAACGTTATCTCTATGATAGCGAGTCAGGGGGTGTGGTTGAGCTTTGACCGCTGGGTTCATCCCCGAAAACAAATTGAAAGAGCTTAGATGTTGGGTTATTCTACTGTCCACCAGGTTGATCGCGAGCAGAATGTAAGCATCTTTCAGATATTCTCGACACTGTTGAGGGTGATCCTATCTTGTTGGGCGGGGACTTAAACCTTCCCGGTATAGATTAGTCAGCCAGTTCTCCGAGAGACAGTGTTCAAGGTTCCTTGTACTCGACGTTTATTTATTTATTTGATTCATTTAAGCTGGACCAGTACATTTGTGATACGTCACGCATTGATGGCTCCGGGAATATTCTTGATTTATTTCTTTCTATCACTCCAAACGTTATAACAGATGTTAAATTATTGCCGGGAATAAGTGACCACAATATAGTGATAGCTAAAATTTGTATTGGTAACGCGCCAGTCGCAAAGAAACTCGCGCGAGAAGTCAATGTATATAGTAAAGAAAATTATGATAGCATTAACACAGAATTAGAATCATATTTTTTTTTGTTTTTCGATAGCTTGGCTGATGAACTTGGCAATGAGCAGTTATGCATCATTCTAAAAGAAAGACTACTACGGCTACAAAACACGTCCATTCCCGCGCATACTACATCTCCTAGAAGAGCTAAAAATAAACCATGGTTCAACAGCCAGTTACAGGCTGTAACCACAAGAATAAAGCGAGTCTACCTGAATCTCAGGAAAGGGCGTAGTCCTGGGAATCTGGCTGAACTAAAGAGGTTGAAGCTTGAGTTTAAATCGCTAGCAAGAACAGCGAAACGTTCTTGCTTTTCTTAAATTGGAAAGGGGCTGGTACAGGATTTGAAAGAATTCTGGAAATATGTTCACAGTCGAGGAAAAGATGATTATTCGGTACCAAGGATAAAAATTGGTGATACGCTGATTGAAGATGAAACACGTAAGGCTAAGACGTTTTGTAAATACTTTTTGTCAGTATTTCTTTCATCCCATTCGCGAGTTCTGCAGATTCAAACCGGTGCTGATCTGATGCCAGAAATTATCTTTAGTATAGCAGGTATTCGCAAGTTATTGCGTAATGTGAGCTGATCGGTTGCAAGCGGCCCAGATGACTTACCAGCAGCAATTATCAAAAATTGTCCTGATACATTGTGATTATCTTTAACTCGATTTATTTAAAAGAGTTTGCAAGAAGGTACTCTGCCTAAAGACTGGAAATTGGCTCGTGTTGTGCCCATACGTAAAAATAGACCGAGAAATTTGGTAGGCCAGTGTCTCTAACAAGTATAGCTTGCAAAACAATGGGGTATGCAATTTGCAATTGTATCGCGTCGCACCTCCCCAAACATAATTTACTTAATCCCGCTCAGCACGGATTTCATCAAGGTATGTCCTGATCTAGACAGCTGGTTGAGTTTACATATGATTTAGCAGTAGCTAAAGATAAACAGAAGGTTATTGATTGTATTTTTCTGGACTTCCAAAAGGCATTTCATGTTGTTGCATATGATCTCCTTGTTTGCAAATTACGCGGTTACAATTTGAATGAACGAGACATATTGTGGATTTCTGAGCACCTATCCCTACTACAGGAGTTTGTAGTTGTTGCTGGTCGCTCCACGGACTATCTTCCTGTTCCTTCGGGCGTCCCCCAGGACTCTGCTCTGGGGCCATTTCTTCTTTTGTTACACATAAATGATATTAATGCTGATGTTGCTTTTTTGTTCAGAATGTTCGCAGACGACTGCGTGATTTATAGAGTTTTAGATAGTTCACTTGACGTTCAAAGCCTGCAAGATGACTTAGAGAAGATAGCCGTGTGGTGTACTATTTGGGACGCGACATTGAATGCTAAAATAAGTGTACAGGTCACCCTTTCGAGGAATCGCTCCTACCCGTCTTATGCATACGCTACCAACCAGGTGACCTTGAACAAAGCGCAGAACTATGAATACTTAGGCGTTTGCCTTACTGCTGACCTGAGGTGGTCAAAGCATGTTAACCACATCGTGAAGATGCTGCTGGTATAATAGGTTTGTTAAGAAGAAATTTCAGTCATCTTCGAAAGCACCTCAAAGAACAGTTATATTTTACTTGCATCCATATGGTACTCGAATATTCGTCAGTGTGCTGGGACCCATACACTCAAAAAATTATTGATAAACTGGAAAAAATTCGAAATCGGGCAGTCCGCGTTATCCTTGATAATTACGACGGGACACTCATTATGTCAGAAAGCAAACGCAATCTTCAGAGGCCAGACCTTAAAACTCGAAGAACAAATCTGAGATTAAAATTTTTACACAACAATTTCTATTTCAAGCATGGTATAGACACAACAAAATATTTGAAGCCGCAGTTTTGTGTTTCGAAGCGAAGGAACTACGGTGTAAAACTTTATGAATTTCCTTTTAAGGGTGACACACTCCGCTATTCGTTTTTTCTGATAACAGTTCGTGAATGGAATGCTTTGCCACCGCATATTTCCAGTGTTGTACCAAGTGGAGCCTTTTTTCAAGCGTTAAGTGCATGATTTCTTGTTTTCTGAATGTCAAAGTGTCCTCCCTGCTCTAATGCCTACAGGCGAAGCAGGTACCAAATAAATAAATAAATGGTCATAGAACTCATTTGTACTAAAAACTACAATTAAATGGGGTCGTCGTCAGTGTTCCTCTACGCTTATATTTTTTAACCACCTGTCAGCGAATGGGCATGCACAATAGAGTCCCTATTGTAAGACTTTCCTTTTTTTGTTGAACCTTGGTGATTCCTCCTTCAGCTGAAGGATATTGCGTCTCCAACTCTTCCGAACTTTAGGCCTAAATTTCCCCCTTGTTTTCTACGGGCACAATCTAGTTTCCCAACTTTCTCAACAGCATGCGCCTTCTTTTTGCCTCGCACTCGGGCGTCGCAGCCCCCGGCGCCATTCGCTCGAAACCGCCTTTCGGCGAGGAATTCCCGCATTTCGCGTCGCAGGCGCCGAGTCAGAAGTGCCGCGTGCGTTCGGTAACGGTGCGGGGCAGGTTTTATGAGAGGCCACTTTTTTTCGCTTACTCACCGCGCCCGTAGCTCCGAAGAGAAATCGATTTTCGACAAAGCTGGAAACTCGCTCTTGAGCGGAATATTCGTTTTCACGAAAAAAAAAAGTAAGGGATGCCACAGGGCGCAGGAGCTATGCGGCCGATCAGTGGAGAAACTTGCTGCTGGCGTGATCTTGTTCGCTGTTTTGTTTTAGCATGTGCAGCCCGTCTGCCTACAACACCTAGAAACCTTGAAAAGTTTTCAGCAATAATGGTGTCATCTTTGTTGTGCATAGCACATTTGTCTTCCTAGCATCAAAACGAAAGCTGAAGTGTTAAGTAGCCTTATTTTGTTTTGTAGCCTTATTAGTAGCCTTATAATCCAATAAAATACAATTGCCTTATCGATCCAGTACCTAGGTGCGACGTAATCACATATTCAAAATTCACTTTCGCTCCCCCCTTCCCCTGCTGCGTGCAAAGAGCGCCAGCGATAGAGAGAAACAAGCTGAATCCGACTGCCTGACGAAAGCGCTAGGATCCCTCGCCTCCCGGCCTCCTCCAGCAGCACTCGCTTCGACGCGTCCTGCGTACAACTGAACCCTGGCGGACTGAGATAGCCCTTGCATGTCATGACTTTTCTCATCAATCTTACTAAAGTGTATTGGCGCAGGAGTGCAAGTCTGAGAGAACTGGCGGGCTAATTATGTCCGCGGTCTCCATAGTCTTCCGCTGTATATGTCAATCAGCAACATGAACGCCGTCATCTTTAACTGCTACCCGTGACCAAGATGAGGCTAGCAGCGCAGTGGATCGCTGCTTTCAAAAAGCACAGTTTCAAAATCTCGCTAACAGTTTGCAGCTCGCATCACTTCCGTCACAGTGATACAATAAGACGTTTTGATAATGCATCCACTGGAGTTTTTAGAAGTTAGCTTACGGGTGTCAGACGGGCAAATTTAGCTTCTCGGGCCGGCATGATAACCACGATAGGCATTATTATTGGCTCGCTACTGAAAAAGACACCCACAAACCACCATAAATTTTAATTACCCAGATAGCAGCATTCAAAAAAGCAGAAACGCTCCACCATATCTTTCACCGACATTTGTAAGGGGCGCAAAGTTCCTACAGTCTCGACTCGCAGCCACAATATGCATACAAAAGACATTCGACTGCAATATCATGTTGCGGAATCGCGTGCCAGAGAAGTTTTACATTGGCTATAGAAATGCATCGAAAGTTCGCTCGTCGCTGTTTTCACTCTTACATAAGGCTAATGAATGGAGAGAAACTTTGCAAGCGGCATCGGGCTTGGCCTAGAATGAAGCTTGAGCGACTTGTAGAAAGCGAAAAGCTCCTTTGCGACCATGGTCAGAACGCTAAGTCAAAGCACCGACTCCGATGAGGTGGATAACAAGAGACGTTGCTTAACCCGCTGTTCAAAACCGCCGAGCTGGTCCCTGAGAGGCCTTTATTGTCGTGTGCCTCTTCAGAAATGGCACATAGGCGCGTGTGGGGCCAGCCAGGGTTTGGTAAGGAATGCCAAAAAAGAGGATTGAAGTTATTGCAAGGTAGAAGGGGGAATCAAGCACGTGCGAACGAGAATGAAATAAGCCATAAATAAGCTGAAAAAGCAGATGTCGCAGAATTGATTTAGAATAATAAAACAAGAACAAAGGAAAGCGCGACACAATCTGGAACAATTTTGAGGACAGTTAACAAGATAATTTGCCCATTGTAACAAATAGGTCGTGAAGATAACTATAACCCCTGGCTCTCGCACCGAAGGAGAGAACTGTGACTTACGTAGTAAGCCTTATCCTTGTGTGAGGGATTTACAAATATGACCTCCTCCGAAGAGCGAACCGCAGTCGAGATACCATGTATTGATTCAGAGAATCGAATTTTCGCAGGATTCGGAAAGGTTTGTCAAAGTGAACATACAGGTGCAGAAATAAAAATTTAGGGGGTGTGGGAGGCGGGGATAGCACACCGCAGTAGAAACATCGATACCTCACACTGCCGAGATCTGAGCTTAGTGAACATTTCTAGGGTACATTAAACGCTGAAAATATGCGGTTGTTTGCAAGGGTTCGCGGCATTCGGCGGATATATCGGTTGCATTAAAAATGGGACACAGCTAAAAGAAAGAGAGGTTGCCGCCAGGTGCACTGTTACCGCCAGGTGCACTGAGAGTGCACCGATTTAGCTAAATATAGGGTACTTCGTTTCCAAAAACACCGCAGTACACTGGTACCCAGATAAAACGCACGCTGTTCGCACTGAGGGGAGCAGAAATCTCAAGGAACAGACTCATAAAAGCATTCCTTCAGGATTTGAAATATAGTGAACAGAGAGGCACTCTTGAAGAGTATTGACGGAAACTGGAGGGAATTTTGTGAATAGCCAGTCCTAGTGCCAATAATTAAGCAAGTTATATCGATGTGTAGTCGGAGACAGGAACGGAATAATAGGACGATAGTGTCTGCAAATAAATCCCGATTGCCGGCTTTTCGCTACTTCCGTGCATAGGCATCTGTAGAAACGACAGTGTGAGGTGGGAAATTTTCTATATGTTCAACGAGTAGACGATTAAAGGGCCGCCGCGGTGGCTCAGTGGTTATGGTGCTCGGCTGCTGAAAAAGAACGCGAGTTCGATCCCGGCCGCGGCAATCACACTTCGATGGAGGCGAAATTCTAGAGACCCGTGTACTGTGTGCGATGTCAGTGCACGTTAAAGAACCCCAGGTGGTCGAAATTTCCGAAGCCCTTCACTACGGCGTCCCTCATAGCCTGAGTGGCTTTGAGACGCTGAACCTCCATACACCAAACCATTATTATAGTAATGGGTAAACGCTTTGTATTTGATGAGGAAATATGGTCAAACGTGAGATCCACATCAGCATTCCCGTAACTAACCCATTGAAAACAGCTGATATTTGCGTTAATGTTTCATATGAGCGGCTGTATGGACACACCGAGAAGAAGCCAAAAGCCTTGCCAAGGATTAGTGAAAAATAGAGCCGGGTGTGAAACAGGAATGGTTACAGCCACAGCAGGGGCAGCCTAAAGGGACCGTAAGAAGGTGCGGACTGTAAGAAGCTGCAAGCGGGAATTTAGATTAGGTGTACGAGATTCTAGGTAAAGCGCAGCGCTTGAAACCGATTTAAGGAGTCCGTAACAGAGACGCAGGACCCGTCTTTTTGGAGCTCGTAATTAGGGCAGCCATAGAATAGAGTGCAACCTAATTCCACTATAGGCCTTCAAGTAGGCCTTACGAAGAAAGAGTGGAGTTCTTCGATGCATACCAACGCATGCCTTCATCGTCTTTTATGGCTTTCAAGGTTGCGCGAGGCCTCGTACTGGGTGCTGAGCACACTGTTTTTTAGGTTGTGCTGTTTCATTCACCACCCTTTCCTTTTAACTTTCGTATGGACACTCATCCAGAAGATGGTTTATTCCCCGTCTAAAGTTGTAACTATCTTCACTGAAGAGGCTACAGCGTTTAAGCCGACGGCGCCGACGTCACCCCTGGAATAGAGTAGTCCCCGCAGGCAGAAGCAAAGAGGCCCGCATTCGTTAAAGCAGGGAGCCCCATGCGTCTGTCACGTAAGCAAAGTCAGTGCGTGCTCGCGCGCAGATGCTTTGTTGCGCACACTGTGGGATTACTTGGAACAAAAGCGGCACCTTCAGGTCCATTCTTCCTGGAACACGCTCGGTCCTCGTCACAATACCCGTCCCGGCAGGTCACATCGTCTTCCTTGCTGTCGTCTGGTTGTTGTAGTTCGATTCTCTTCTCGGATTGTTTTATGCACCCATTGTAGGTGGTAAACATTTCAGTGGGAGTCGCTCTTGCTGCTTGAGTTTCCGATTTTACCTCCTCACTGATCATGACTCTATGCACAAAGAATCGTCGCAGCAGAAAGACAAGCAGGTTTCACAGGGAGAGAACCAAGGAAGAGGAGACCAGTTATCTGGCCCCAATAGGGGCTTATCTCTCGTCCTTTCTGCGTCCTCATTGAATGAGGCACGTAGAGAAAGCGTCCCATTGAGAGCCTGCGACGAAAGAGATTAAACTCGGAAAACAATTCCGATTGGGGTGCACTTATTCTGACTAAAGGGATGGAAAGATAGTAATGCGCAGTAAAGAAGGATTGTTGCGTAGCTCTGAGTGAACCTGTTGTTCTCTTATTCGCTCTCCTTTCCTTGTGGGCGGATGCCCGTTTCAACCAGTTTGTATTGCCGAAGCACTTAATTCATCATTGCTCTCAGGTCTAATGACTACCGACCTTTAACAAACCTTTGGAACGCTGGTCAACGCCTATCCTGACAATGTTGAAGTGACTGAGACCAGTGTTCGATGTAGGACACCTGCTCCCAATTTCTACCTGCATAGATCTGGGTGTTTTCCATCAACCATGTGTTCATTCTGCAATAAAGCCGGTGTACATTGGATAATTTTTTTCGGGTCACCAGTTCCCCTCCTCTGCAAACATTTCCTTCCAATAACTATTAAAATAGTTTGAGGCTGTCTCTGACAGTACCAAATTTGCTATCGTTTGGTACTACTCCACTGGGTTACAGCTATCCGACAGCTCGCTTCGTTGGTTGTATTTTTGTGGGAATCTCGTCGCTCTGTTTTCTTATCTTTTGTTTTTCTTTTTTCAATTCTAGGCGCTGATATCTGACGTTTATTCTTTCCTTTTGTGTCTAATCTCTCTCATGGGTATGTGTCGTTTTGGAAGGCTACAACAAGAGAACGGTATAAGCTAATGGTGCGTTTCACTGTGAGACCACGTAATCAAGGTCACCTTTCATTTGTGACAAAAAAAGTTAAAAGTTCGCTGTCTGTCTTGTTGCCGAGATTAGATATAAGCATAAAATTCATAGACGCGTGTGAAATGCATGAAATACAATCCCAGAAGCCAATCTTGCCTTTAAAGGCGTGTTTCAGCGCTAAGGAAATGTTTTTTGCCGTGGTCGAACAACTGCCGCCAATGTGGCTAGCCAGAAACCACTGAGCATTGTGTTTTGTTGACTGCCATGATGTTGTATTCTTGCGGGACAGCCTATAGGGAACTCTTACGAAGGACATTCGGACCACACTATGAACAATCAGATTTTTGGCAGTAGCGAAAATTTGTGCTATTCCCTATGATGTTTGCCGAGAAAAACTCTTGAGGCTCTGAAGAGCCGTGTGATGGTCTGATATAGCGAACCACTACTATCGACGAAGTTTCTTTTCCAGGAGTAGTGCACCTTGGTGCAAGGTGTAAATGCGGTGCATGAACCCCGTGAATGGCTGCTCTTTCTGCACTTGAGCGGGCTGCTCCTAGAATTTCGACATAAATACTTGTGGTGGAGAGGGAGAGGGGGGATCGTATTCCTGGATGGCATTACGGGGTCCGTTTATGTGAGGCATGAGCTGGTAAAATTTTCGTTTGTAGCTTTTCCGTGCATGCAGAAAAAAAAACTATAACCGTGGTGATGGCCGAGTGGCATAAAGCAGAGGGAGCGGAGCTAAACTGTTTGCGCTGCCGCGGGGTCGAATCGTGGTCTCGACAATGAGCGCGCTTTCATCTGCTCCCTCCCATTCGCACGGAACAGTTCGGAGCCTTTGGGAAGAGCTCGGATTCCTGTTCCTCTCCAGGTTCGAGTTCGCGTTCTCCTACAGGTTAAGCTTCATGTTCCTGTTCATCTTCGGACGATGCTAGCCGTAGCTTGCTGAGAATGGTAGCTCATAATAAACTCATAATTAACGTAACTCATAACTAAGCCGGGAAAGCACTCCGATGAAATTCTGTTTAATCGACATAATATTGTGCTTATAACTCTGGCTGTCGCGGGAGGCAACCATTTGTTGATTTATATTCCTGATCACTGCATACCTGCAACTACTCAACCCACGGCGCGTTAGGAACAACTTTAGGCGCCACTGGACTTGCGTGCGCAGCGTCGTTGCGTGCGTGAGTCTATACGAATGCGAGCGGGTGCACGCCGGATGTATTGGTTCCCGTGAAATCCTCGGCCAGAGGCAGACGACATTACGCACATTGAGGCACTCTCTCACTTAATGTCTACTTTTATCCTGTTGCAGAGCAAAAGTCCTAAGGCCCCGTCTGTCGCTCTGTGAGTGCCAGTAATGGTAACTTTTTTGTATTATACGCTTGCCGTACCTTTCCGATTTCGTGAAACAACACGAAAAGGTTTTATTTACTATTATGTCCAACCTCACTTGTACGAACAAATACCGCAGGTGATTCGTTGTTACTTGAACGAAGCTGCCATTTTACGACAGTGTTAGCATCGCGTGCTTCTCAAATGCTATTCTATTGCTTTTTCTTGTAAGGCCCTTTTACACAACCCTTTCATTTATGCTTAATACAGGTCTTAAAATTAGACGCGAGCCAAGCCAAGCCGCTGAGTTGCCTGACTCTGTGTGTCATTGAAAATTCAGTGCCCCCATTTTCTTACTTTGTTTGTTTAGATTTTACAGAGCTGATCCGAGCCACGGTTGCGTTAAATGCACTGTGCTTTGCGCTAGGTGAGAGCCTGCTAATGTTACAGAAGAGATTGCGTGCCTAAGCATCAGCTCCCTCTATAAAACCCGAAGGAAGCAAAGCGTCAGCAACTCCTAATATCGTTCCACGTTTCCACGTCGAGTCCTTGTACGCACTGCACCACACCAAACAACAACGAAATTAAATACCTCCACAATGCATGATACCACATCACATTCTATCACAACACATCCCGTCACGTCACATCGCATCAAATCACATCACGCTACGTCAGGTCACATCGCATCGCATGACATCGCACGACAATGCATTACATCGCGTCGCGTCGCATATCGTCTTGTCTTGTCATGTCAGGTCACGTTTCCCTCATGTACTACCCCTTTAATGGGGCCTTTGAGGTTGTTTTAATAAATAAATAAATAAATAAATAAATAAATAAATAAATAAATAAATAAATAAATAAATAAATAAATAAATAAATAAACATCATTACGTTAAAAACTCCCCATTATGAGGCTATTACATAAGTAAAGATACAGTAATAAACACAAACTATTGTAGAAAATATCATGGGTTAAATACGGATGTTATGCAATTAGAAAGCGCAATAAGGGAGTAATTACTCACTGGCGCCTACCCAAGCGCCTCCATACGGCTACGAAGGAAAGCTGCACAACTTCCGGAGAAACTACGTAGTTGAAGAAAACCTTGGGTGGATGCCAATGAGTAACTACTCTCTTATTACAAATCTGCTCCGCCTTGGGGGATTCCCCTAAAAACTTTTAATTAGAAAGTCCGTGAGCACAGGCGATTACAGCAACGTAATGTGAAAGATAATCACAGCCTAAGGGTAAGGGAGCGAGGTGTGATGCAGCTAAAGTTACAGCATAAACCAGATACAGCAATGGTAACATTTATCTCAACGTAAAGGGTCCTTCATCTCGCGCCCAGTTTATCAGGCGTAGTTATCTCCCAATATATTAGCGAGAGCATGACATTAACGTCCGCCTCGCAAGTGTGCAATATGCTTAGAGCACTTTCGCCGAATTCTCCTCATATTCGCCCTATTGGGAATAATAATCGGGTCGCCACAATTTATTCTAGTTCTATTCCATGACGAGAACTCACCGGAGGTTTCTTAGCTGCGGGTATACAGCAAAGCCTTTCATGCGATAGCCTAAGAGTCACATGTGCCCGCACCCAGCGCCGATGTGGCACTTTGCCACTCTCTTCACGGAAGAGCCACCTGCGTTCTGCCGCGTTTGACAGGGAGCAAAGTGCAAAGAGCGAAGTCCTCCTCTCTTTCTCTAGAGGAGAGTGAAAGAGACCGCCAGGTGGCTTCCACGGGGAGAACCCTGCCACCTGCCATTTTTGGTACGCGGAAAAGACAGCTTCGACCTGACCCCCCCCCCCCCCCCCTTCCCAATGTTGGCTGGTTGCAAATAGAGAGAGGAAAATCCTCCTCTCCACTTGTACGGTAGTGTGATCGTACACTGCAGCTCACCACGAGGTTCTTATGCTAACGCATTATCAAAGCAAGTGGTAATTATGTGTTCTCCAAGTTTGTCCCCACTTTTTACTCTGACGATCAGACGATCAACTTACCTGAAAAAGCCTTTTTATTTTTCTCACTCACACATCTACGTAGCCAACGCTGATATGCACTATCAGCAAGAAATGAAAGGCGAACAAATGAATTGAAATGCCAACACCAACACCCAAAAGCATTTCTCGGACTGGAAATATAAAAGAGGTTCATTACCACTTCTAAAGGACAGTCTTCGTGACAACAAAGTGAACTTAGCTCGCGCTAATAATGAGCTTCCCCCGGGTAGGATATTGTAAACTTGCTGCTCTTGTTTTAATTTTCTTGTTCGCAATTCATTTGTTGCTCACAGAACAGATGGAGGCTTTTGGGGCTGACTTTCATGGTATGGGGATAGATGAGCGGGTGCGCAAATAAAACCAAATTAGAACTGGGAAATGAAGCCGCCAATCTCATTTCCGTTCCAGGTTCGCCGCCTTAAGAATAAGCCTAAGGAGCAATGCCGCTTCTGTTCTGTTTGAAGCTGTCTGCAGCGAGCACACGTGTTGTGGCCACGACTGAGCCAAATTCAAGTCCTCAGAAGCAAATATTCGTCGAGATGGTGTTTGGGTTCGCTCCGACTGCTGTCTAGCGCGCCATCAGATCACGTCTTCCCTGTTTCGGTGAGCGCAGACCTTATTTCTGTGAGCGCTGATATCAATTCCGGGACAAAAAAAAAACAAAACAAAGATGGGCTCTTCTTTTCCTGGCAAAAAAAAGAACAAGATGGCGTTACATTTATGGTGGAACGCGTGTCGCTACGGCGGATGCCTGCAAATTACTGCTCACCTCGAACCGTGATTCGAAGTATTCGACGAAAAAATACACGCACTGTTCTCAAATAAGATTTCACTTCATTTCACTGAATTGACGGGTAATTAATGCTCAATGCTGAAGGAATACCGATACTTTTGTATACGGTTCCGGTCTCATATTGGCGTAATAACCTGTTCAAGATGCTTCCCACTTCTTAGAGGTAAGTGAGTAAATGTTGGGGATAGGGAGACAACTGCTAGGGTTCACCTAAAGTTTTTGTGGCGAGTGAAACCCACTTTGGCGCCATAGAAAAGCAGATCGCGCAGTTCATTCTCAGACCTGATAGTCCTGTCGGAGAGCACTCACTTGTCCGCCAGCAACATAACCTCCATAATTCTCATCTATTGGTGGCTCCTCTTAAGATTAACTTCAGCGTTGCAAAGAATAGAATCCCAGGTTTTTAAAGCATGTAATACCTTGAGCTCCCATTTTTTGGAAATACAGGAACCCGGCGAACCTAACGGAGACCATTACACGAACCTGAAGCGAACTTTGGGAGACTCCCAGTGCAAATGTTATACAATTCTGCGCACACTAGAGGAACCGACGCCGAGCACCATGCGGGCCTTTGAAGGTTCTCGACTGACGGCGAATATCTAGTGATCAGTCAAAGCATGGCATTGCCTGAGGTTACACCGATTCCCTCTCCACATCTGTGGGAAGCCGACGTGTCGGACGGTGTATGACGTGGTGCACAATGGACGAATGAAGCTTCATTGTATCCAAGGCGGACCTCTTGAGACGACCCCTGCTTTGTGGGAGGAATTGGAAACAACTCAATATGACCTGAACAGGTTGTGGGGCAGAAGCTGTGTGCTTTCTGCAAGTCGAAGTTCATGCCATGCCTCGAGGGCCCGGCCCAGGAGCAGAAAAAAATCTTTGACCCACTCAGAAATACAGTGGGTCTCGAGCTACGCTAAAAACGGTAACAAGGAGAGGTTCGTTTTAATGCGCTAGTTTTGGATGCCTCGCTAGCGAAAAAGCTGTCCTGTCTTCGCATGAAGCCTCCAAATGCCACAGTTGGCATGTGGCAAAGTGGAAAGAGGCTTTCAGAGGAGAGAGAAATGCAAGTGGGAGAGGGAAGACGAAGACAGCGTAATAGGTGACAGGTTGCGGTGGAGGGTGTGGATGGGGGCTGCAAAGTGGACAGATCAATATCCCCCTTTCTTTTTCTTGCGATAACACAAGGTGGATCACTAGTGAAACAGCCATTTTGTGTTCTGGTGAAGCCTCGTGGTGTTGTGGTGATGGAGGAAACACGGTTTCGCGGGATTTGCAGCTATGAGAAAAGGACGAAACCAGATTACGCCAGCTGCAGCCAAGTAGAACGGAAGGAATCGTGCCTGCTGCAGCCTAGTGGGCAGAAGGCAAACTAGTTCCGCGCCAGCTGCAGCTTACATTGTCTCTAAAACCGGCCTAAGTAACCTATGCGCAGTGTACATACATAATGTGCTAACACACCTACGTCGCATTTAGTTTAACGAACTAAATACGTGGTAATATTTTTTATTCGACTAAAGTGCCATCGTATTTCAACCTAATAGGACGGAACAGTGTCCACATGCCGTGGGTAAGAAAAACTCGCAACAATGGTGCTAAGTGGATGGCAGGCAGTTGAAGTGGCCTGACAGCTTCGAGAAGCCACTGCAAATGGAATGTACGGTCATTCAGCCGGAACGCGCGGTTGTCTCGAATCTGTGGACCCGGCGTCCAGGAACTCTCAAGCGGTAGTTGTTGCAGTGAGCTGGGTATCGAAGGTTAGGGCGGTGCGAAAGGTTCATTGCCCCTTTCTCGGATCTCTCGCTTATTTCGCCGAGCGGGGAGTTTTATTTTCCACCGTACTTGGCGCTGGCCGACTCCTTCTGCGGCCAACACACAAGTAAGCCTAGATGATGTCGTGCACGAAGACACATAGGTTTTGAGAAATTGCAGCGGCGGCGTTTTTATGCTGCGCTCAAACGGCATACAGGACAAATCGCTCGGAAGCTTGAAGGTCTTCTTGACTTTACTCTGCCTCACTACACTAAATTTCGAGCTCGACGCAGAAAGTCTAATGCTTTACACAGCGAGTCTGATCTTGCTAGTACCCTCTGGGCAATGGTCCGCCCCCTTGAACCAAGTTTTTTTGCGATTAGTGTGTAGGAAGTATATGTAGCAACAATTTGACAGCGAACAGTATGACGACTGTATGTAATTGCGTAGATATGTTCGTACTGAACTTCTTTCCCTCTTGTTACCTGTCTCTTAGGTAATACACTCTAACCTGGAAGTCTATGAGGCGATTAAGTTAACTCAGGTGAGCAGTATGTGTGCAAACGAGAAGCAATTTTCTGTTTTCTACACGGCGGTCGAAAATGTCTTGTGGGTATTATCCATTCCAGAATAAAGCGGTTAACAATAAAGAAGCGTGCTCTTCGTTCATAATTATACGTGGTAATAATTAGTTGAATGAGGATAACCGTGCTACCTTTCTTAAAGGAGTACCTGTCCGTATCGCGAGCAAATCACTTGATTTTGCTGCAACTGTTGCTGTGTGTGTATGTGTCACATTGAGCGCTGATCTGGTCTTACTCTCTTCGAAAACGATGCCAGCATTCGGGACGACAAGTTTAATGTCCTTCTTTCCCCTCTCAGTCTTGCACAATTCTCTAAATATGCGTGTGGTAACGAATTCTAAGAGGAGGCTGAGTTTATCATGTTCATATTTTTGTTAATTGGTTTGGTTCTTGCATGGTCTAGACACACATGAATTTCTCTATATAGCGTTTCTTCTTTCCGCTTTATGCATTTGAATGTACTCGAGCTTTCATTGGAAGTCGTTATTCATTATTAGTGTCAGCCGTAATTGCTAGTGCATTTTATTCCTTTCTGGTTTCTTTTTCTTTCTACAATTTGTGTGGCGCCTGCCTGCAGACAATTTTCATATCAGTCTTTTAGTTTTTTTTTTTAGCCTTACCTCCCGTATTCTCCATTCTCCTTCCTGGCCTTAGCTGCTCACTACTGTTGTTCCTTCGTTTTTTTTTTCCTGTAATTTGAATCTGGTATAGTTACAAACGCCTGTTAGTGACAGCCACTCGAAATCAAGTGGAAGAAATGGGCTTGGGCAGGGCATGTAATGCGAAGGCAATATAACCGATGGCCCTTAACAGTAACGGAGAGTATTCCAAGAGAAAGCAAGCGTAGCAGGGAGCGGCAGAAAGCTAGGTAGGCGGATGAGACTGAGAAGTTTGCGGGGACATGGTAGCAGCAGCTGGCAAAGGACAGGGTTAAATGGAGAGACATGGGAGAGGCTTTTGCCCTGCAGCGGAAGTAGTTATGGTGATGATGATGATGATGACGCCTTATTGTTGCGGTAAAAACCCTGTTCTTCATAACAAATTTTCCTGAATTCTTTTCTCTTAGGCCTATCCTCATTTCGTTTTAATTTAACATTAAGCGCGCTGCGGCCCCCTGCGGCAAGCTTCCTTCGAAATATTCATTTAGTTTCTTTTAATTGAGATGGTTACGCTGCAGTGGTCCAGTGCGGCCCTGGTCGCTGCCCGTGTGGCAAGTTTTGTGCCCTCTGCTTCATCGATTTCAGAGGGCATCACACGCAGCACGCAGTCCACTGAAATTGTTGCTGCGTTGTCTGAAAGAAGGCTCAGTAGCTGCTTTCCCCCATATTAGATGCAGAGCACTGAGTTTCATCTTACAGTCGCCAGCACGCTTTTCTAGAGTGGAGCACTGCGCTGCGAAAGAAAGAAATAGAAATCATGGCTTTGCTGTATGCTCTATTACTTGCAGAGAGCAATTGCTTCCGGGCTACCTAACGCAAGACACTTTTAGAAATTACAAATAGGCCTGGAAAGCTACAATATTTATTCTAAAGAAAGTTTTACGTCTGTATATTGTGTACAGGATTTCCGTATACCCAAGTGCAGAAGGATTGAGAAACGGGCCTGTTGGGGTGTTTTGTTGCAAGAAATTTCGCACGAGGGCAAGGACAGGAAGGGAAGGAGATTGAAAACGGGGCCGAGTTTTAGTCAGGTTTACACCCTTTTTTTTTTGTAAAATCCTAACCGCCGCATTATTCTCCCTAAAATTCGGTGCACTGAAGCAATGCGTTCAAGCTCACCATGTTATCGAAGTTGTTTTGAAGGATGGTATAAAAAAAAGGTCTCTTCCGCGAGACAGAAGAATTCAACGAGCTTAAGCTGGTATAGGGCGTTAATGCTGCGGGCGTAGCGAACTGATGGTTGTATGCAGTCTATGTGCATCCTTCCCCAGAGTAAAGGTGGTAGTGGTGAAAACATTTATTAGGAAGGGACAGGAGGTATGTTTGTATCAGCCCGTAAGGACCGATCCTTACAAGGAGTAGTTGGAGGTCCCTAGTTTGGGACCCCAGTGGCGGTGGCCGCCGCCCGGGTGCGCCCGACTAAGGCTGGTTGGACCTATAAGTCGTGACAGCCGAGCAGGGTCCCCAGAGTAGAGAGCTTAAGAAACTTCTATGCCATGTGGTGGAGTTCATGTAGCACCAGTGGAAGTTCCTAGTTTCGAAACGGTGACGACAATATTTCCGCAGTCAGCCTCAGTTTTGCACACACAGTTCCTCGTGAGGATGTATATTTTGCACGCCGGGCTGCTGTTGTCTCAGTCGCTTTTGCTGATCCATTGCTGTAACGATATTTGCCTTACCATTTGCAACGTCATGACGTGGCTTGAACATCCGCATACCTGCGACAAATGCACATAAAAATATTGTTTTAAGCGCTTAAAACGACTACCCCTGCACACTTTCGTTGATTTACATTTGAAAAAGCTATCTTCTCAATTTAGATCCTTACCAAACCATCACGCCCCGATTCCTTAGTAACCGCTCGTATTATTATATTTTTGCTCCAGGGAGTCAGTGCACAAGCATACCTGTATGTGCAACAATCCTATTGCTATCTTTCACCAGCGCGCATTTTTAAGCAGAACCAGTGCATTTGTAAAAAAAAAAACCGCCCTTGTGTCTTGGACACCTCACTCTTTCACATAGAGCGCAACGCCCGCTCTATGTTTCCCTCCTCGCAAGCTCGCCTTGCGGAACGGCCATATTGCACATAGGATCACCAAATCGCACAGGGAGTCAGACGTGGCGTGGGAAGTAAGAAAAGAAAATGCGCGTATATAACGCAGTACACCCACATACGCAAAACAACGGCGGCACGTATGGCTGGAGCAGACAAGAGCCACATTGCAAACAGCTTCTGCAGCGAAACGGGGTCGTTTCGTCACTTCGCGCTTCTACTCGAGCGCTTGCCCAAATGCGTAGTATTCGAAGTGGCATATCGCACATTCCACCCCCGAAAGCTGCGTCAACGTCCCACTTCTGCAGCGGCGCTGCTCTCATGCAAGCTTTATGCGCGTTTCCGTAAGCGGTGATACTCGAGTGACAGAATAATAAATGAAAATGCCTTTTTTTAAATTCGATATTTGTGTGACCTTGCTCGCTTGCATGACAACTGCTCTTTGCTATCAGAAGGCTGCACCCCATTTCTACCCCTATCTCAACGCACACGCAAGACGAAGGTCCTTTCTCAATGCATAGTTCGGGAAAGCTCTGAAAAAGGTGCCTTTCATCGCTTCATCAAAAGGGCCGCATAGACCACTGCACAGGCTCGGGCCGAGCCGAAAGCCCAGGTCTAGCCGGGCCGGCCTAGGCCGAGTTTGAAGTTGCGAGTCCGGGCCGCTCGGGCTCGTACATAGAGGGCCCGTGTGTGGCATTTGAATCATTATTGCAGTGTGGAGTACACATGGGGCGTTCTGGGAGAGACACTGATGAAAGAGAACCAGGGAGGAGTTGGCTCTCAGAATTTACACTTAGATATTTACATATTTCTAGCGTCTGCTGTAGTTGGATTTTCCTCACTATACAAAAAAAAAAGGCAAATAACGCTGATTTTTTTAGTGGTTTAATAATAAACCAGTACTACTATGTTTATTGACGCGGAATGAGAGATTGCTCATTTGTCGACCGACTTTACTTCGATACATTGAATAAGTGAACATAAAAAGCGCGCTATACAAAGCAGTGGGCTGCATTACAGGGGCGGTCTTAGTGGAGTCGTGTAATGCTTGAGGCACGGCTCAATTTCACGGGTGTCTTCACCTTAAGACACTGAGGTGAGCAGTAAGGTGCACAGCACCGCTAACTAGTGCTCTGTCAGCTATCAGAGAGAGCATGGCGACGTATCTTCCATTAGGGGCTCCTTGTCCTGTCTCTTTTGTGTTGTCGCTCAGAACAGGAGATTTGAAGTCTCGTAAAAAAACGTTGGAAGAGGACCTTCACTCGACTACTCCAGGGGTAGCCATTTCCTCAAAAATAGTCTCCCAAAATGGATTTTAGGTCCTAACAAACAGCCATTGGAGAGGAGCATATGAGTTTATGGCTTTTCAGGTCTTCCTCAAACATACTATGGAAATGAACGGGCGCTTTTCTTTTTGGTGCTCATAGACACGTCGCCAGTGCGATGATGACTTCATTCCCCAAATTCCTGCTCATTAAAAAATAGATAAATGACACTGGTAATTTGAGGACATTTTAGTACATATGCATCGCTAACCCAACCGTAAAAAATAACTGATTAAGAAATTTAGATGTAGAGCAAAGTCTATTGCGTAATGCTGTCGTTTTCACCCGGCTAACTGCATTTCGGAGCGATTTACAGACAAGATCACTGTTCCAAAAACCGAACAGGCGAACCCACCTTATGATTTCTTCTCTTTGTTTTCTGTTTTCAAGTGTTCCTGCGCTTCTTTTACCAGCCACTTATTTACTTCTGTAGCAGGCGACTAACACCACTCAGTCAGCAGTTTGCCATTTAAGCTATTGAGGGAAAGGACCAGAGCCCGCGACAGACTGGGCCTCACGTCGAGCTTGTCCGGCCCAGGCACAGTAGAGTGATATGCTGCGTGCCAATACCGGGCCCGGACTAGAAGCCATTGCCCTGGCCTCAGTGCTCAAGCACTGCAAACTTAAAGGCTTCCCAGATGGCGTTTGAGGTCCCTTCACAATGCAAGTGCGACGTTAACTTCCGCTTGTCCGTGCGAAGGAAACTGCTTTATATTTTTTCATACCAAAGCATAAGATTATTGCAACTTGATGAACCATTGATCTCTGCTGTAGTCAAAGTATCATCAGTAAAAGGCCAACCCACACATATTTTGAGGTTTGTATCACAATTAAGAATCTAATTTTCTTTTTTTTATGCTAGACATAATCGTACTTTTTGCAGCGCTTCAAAGAGCAGGAAGCGAAAGACGACACTGGCGCGCTACAGTACCATGAACGAACACCAACTTGCCCAATACTGCGTACTGTTCAACAAAATATTATGTAAACATTCTTAAAAATCAATTATTACACATAAAAAATTGAGCTTTGTAGGTAGTGCTGTCATTTTTTCGTGTCTTTATTTATAGTTAGCAAATACACTAGTTACAGCTGGCCTTAGCAGGAGAGGCAAGAAGGATACAAGATGGCACAACATGATATAAACGGAATGAGCGCACGAAACATAACTAACGGCGTAATTACTGTTTTACATTTTCTGTTGTAATATGAGAAAAGCGAGAATTTGCGCAAAGGCGAAACATGATTATGTGTAAAAATATAGGTATGGGTAAAAACTACCCGGGACACTTAAGGCTCCTTACGTGCTATGAATGAGAAAGCATTGCGCTCTGCTGCTGTTTCTATTGGTTCGTTTGTGGTTTGTGTAAATTAGTCCCGTTGGTCACCAAATCGCACACCATTCGGAGCTCGATGCGTTAATGCCCATGTGTGCCGAATTGATCATTTTGTATTGAACATTCATCGATCGAGGCAAGTCCTCGTACCGCTATCAATACAGTGATGCGCCACTGCACTGGCAGGTGGCTGTTCCTGTCACAGCGACCCGTAGGGATTGTGCTACCCATGCTGCTCTTCCCGACCGACTTCTCGCCCAGGTGGGGCTGCGCTTTTCCAAACTTGCCCGAGATTTCCCGAGTTAGTACTCAAGCTTCGCCCCATTCACTGCAGCATGCGCAGCGCTCCTCCGAACTTACCCGAACTACTATCGAGTTACCGAGCAACTCGGGTAAGCTCGAGTAGGTGTCCACACTTTCTGTACACAATTTCCGTGGGCACCGCGCATGAGCTAAGTAAAGCTTACGCATTAAAATTATAGGCGATCAATACGGTTATTCCGGACCCCTCCACTACGGCACCTCTTTCTTCCTTTCTTTTTTCACTCTCTCCTTTATCCCTTCCCCTACGGCGCGGGTCAGGTGCGCAACGATATATGAGACAGATACTGAGCCATTTCCTTTCCCCCAAAACCAATTATTTTTATTATCAATACGGTTGATGCGGCAGAGCATACCCAGCAATTCTGGACAAAAGCATTTTTGAGCGCGGAACCGTTTATGAAAGCAATTTTTTTTCATATAACGTAACATTTCACTATAACACTGAACATATCCGCAGATCACCCGACGGCGGCCTTTTATTTTTTTTCTATTCACATTTTTGCTATCGTCAAAAGCGCTCCCCATTGTTTTCTGTTGCAGTCTAGAATGTTCGGTGCGACTACTGGAAACACTTTAAAAGAATGATTTTGCTACATATCACAAAAGTGGACCATTACGTTCAATATTTTCATAACGGTGTCTCACAATTTTCAATTTTCAAAACTTTTGCCCGAGAGAGCTAGACTTGAATGTGTTAGCAACAGTGTTCCGCTAGCACGTAGCAGCTGCTGCTGTTGACTGGTTCAGACCGTGCGCACCGGCGGCGGGCGCGATCGAGTCCTGCTACAGTCTCTCTGCTCCAGTCTCCCGATCCAATCCAGCAATCACAGCGTGAAACGTCATCCCCCTCTCCACTCTTCCCTGCCCGCCATCCATCGTCTTCTACCCTCTCTCTGTCTTCTCATTCACTCTTCTCCTCCAAAGTAGAGGACCATTTCCCTCTATCCACTTCGCCATCTGTCAGCCGAGGCTTCAGATGGACGTACGGGCGAACACACACACATACAGGTTTTCCAAAATGAACGTTATAATGCTAACGCATTAAATGTAATCACTTTATCAACGGGCAGTGTACACAATCGCATAAAAAGGCACCTTGTGCTGCTACTTACTGTGTGCGGATGAAATGAGTTCTTCGAAATGAGAAATATAAAATGTGTATATTTCGCGTGGTACTGAGTGAGAGATTGGGCATGATCATACTGCCTTAGTCGGGTAGTAGGCGGAACAGCTAAGGTTAGGACTCATAGAAAGTCTGTCATTTTGAAGCAAAAATAGGCGTCTAGCGCTCAAAATTCTTTTTCGTGTTTGCAGTCAATCGCTGGAATATTCATTCATTAAAAAGGAGGGAGAGTCAGTAGAGCTAACCCTCTAAAAAGATGGTGCGTGGGGCTTGACGCCTGAGAGAGATATATTTGCAAAGCGCTCAAAATCCTAAAAATATTGACCGTACATGTAGGGCGGCGTTGGATAGCGGAAGGCGGAGGAAAATGATTATATGTACCAAAAGAAAAAGGAGGAAATGCACCACGGCTAGTTAAAGAAGAAAGAGTGTTCGCAGAGCGCACGCTGATCCCGATCCGGCTTTCTGCGTTTCGTACCAGTCTCTGGAATCGAGAGAGTAGAGAGCGGGGAGGATATGCGCGCCTCGTCTCGCTTCGTTGGCTCGGAACGACACCGCGAATGTTCAATTAGGCGCACGTCGGCTGGAAATTAGTTTCCGGTGTTTTTCGTTCGTCTGCATATTACCTTCGAAGTGCACCGTTTTCGTGGATGTTCGATTAGAAAACAAAGAGAAACTGCACGGACAAAGAAACTATGGGGCTTGTTTCTAAAAGCTGCACAGAAGAGCACTGGCTTGAAACCTGTAAAATATACAAGTAACTCGATTGCAAGCTTAACAGTGCTGTTGCGATTTTCTGTTCCAAATTCTAAAGAATGTTTAGTTCACTGTATTCTCCCTTCCAGAAACTGAGGTTCGAGATCTATGTACTTGGCTCCCCGAGCTTTTTGTATGTTTAGACTTAACCAGGAAACCAGGAATGAAGCTGTGCTATTCGCGATTTTAACAAAAAGTTGAGGCAACTCTTGGCGTCATTATATGAGCCCTTATTAGCGACTCATGTGAGGGGTGCATTGGAACTGACGCCAGCCGCTTAGCTCTGCCTAGTCAGACTAGCTTCATTAATGACCTGGACGACTGATTATTCATAACACTGAACATACCTAACAGAAATACAAAAAAATTATATGGGACTTAATTCTTTACAGGGAAACAATTATCCTAGCGCCAATGTTGTCGCGAAAGGTTTTCGCTATTGCTGTCTTTGTAGACAAACCAGAGCTCTAGAGTAAAGCTCCATCCATTTCCTGGTGGAGCACATGAAATTAATTTGTCTACAGTGCCATCGTTAACCGCCCGTTGCCTGAATTTATTGGCGCTGTCGTCGTTTTTACCTGTAAAAAGTTGAGGAGGACAGGTCAGAGCAAGAGGAAGAGCGAAAAATCTTAAGCAGAAGGAGGAGGAGGAGGAAATAAGAATAGGCGGAAAGAATTAAGTGGGACACAAAAGGTGCCGCCTATAAAGCGAAAAAGAGGGAAGGTGAAAAGACGAGGGCGTGGAGAGAATGAAATCACTTCGAATAAGTGGAAGGTACTGCAGGAGGTCAGAACTGGAGAACAGAGGTTCAAGAGGCGCAAAGAGCGCTTTTGAGGGCACACCTCTGTTGTAGATGTCGGTATTATTCGATGCGTCTTATTTATTAATATACGTGGGCCAAAGTTGCCCCCGCTGATGAAAGAAGACATTAGGATAGGCTAAAAGAGGTCCATGGGGTTTGAATGAACACCAAGATGGCGCCACAGATATAACTGCTGCGTCGATCAAAATTTAGTGAGAAAGCATAAACTGAAAACAGCTTTTTTTCGCAGTATATAATATTGATTCTTTTTTATGAGACCCACTCACGACGGAACAAGATTTCATGTCTTTTGGATCGCTCTGGGAAAGCGAACCAGAGGAGCATGAACTGAGCCTGGCGAAAATGTTGGGCTGCCTTTTCTCTCACGCTGTTAGAATCTCACGATTTCGGGCTTAACCTACTCTGCCTAACATGTTCTGACGCAGTTGTTTCTTTTAGTTTTCAGAAGGCTAAACAAAATACATGGGCTTATCCAGTGGATGGCTTTCTCTATCCTGCGCAGTTACTTTTATTGAAGAATAGGCGACTGTGAAAGCTGTAAAAGTTTGCTGTTTTCAGTTTGAAGAAAAATAGCAAAGCTTCAATCGCGTTAAACTATACAAACTTGTAAGATACCTGCTGCAGTGACGTTCTTTCTCTTTTAGCAAGAACTTACAATGATAGCGGTTAAAAAACGTCCTAAATACATATATTTTGTTAAGTATGCGGCATGGTTTTGAACGCAGCAGAAAAGAAAGCAAATTGCCCTGACATCTACGTGTTGCAACATGGAAACAGTAGGTGGTCAACTTGCTAAAAGAAAATGATAATATGAGCGTGCAAATATTGGTATACGTAACGAAAATCGCGTTCGCTCTTAAAATTAATATAAAATAATCAAGGACGGAATTGGCACTAAATTTCGCTGTTTCGCTCAGGTGGCTGCATGATTGTGTGCACCTTTTGAAGACGCCTGTATATGAGCATTTTTTCGAAGATATACTCGGGAGAGAGTGAGATCAGCGCCTGCGTTTGCGAAGTCATGTGTCAAATAGCGTGGCATATTTGCAGTGTATTTAAAAAGAAAATTTGAAATATCAAGGCCATCCTCACCGGCGTCCCTGCCAGTCGTTGAAAAACCAAACAAATTTTTTGGCAAGTACGGTGTGATAAAATACATAATTTTACAAATGAGAGTGACCAAAATAGAAATTAACGTGAAAGCTAGGTGAGTTGAATGTAAATATAACTACTCCTAAAACGATCCTTTGCACCAGCGGTATCCCAATGGTTTGAGCATCCGCTTCGCATTCCGGAAGTTTGTGGGTCGATGCCCAGTACCGCCGGGTACCGACTGGTGATACGATGGGTACCAGCTTTCCCCTAGCCTGGTGCTCGGCTTATTTTGGGTGCACTGGTTGAGAAATTGAGCTTCGACCCCGCCTCGACTAGACGAAAAACCTTTGCAATGGCGTTCGTTTGGCCAAAAATGCCTTTGCGCAAGAGAAATTAATAATCACATTCTCCATCGGCTTCTGGCGACGATGGCATGATGACCAGTTGCCGCAGCGGCCGGTCAGAAAAAATGATACAAGTGGGAAGAAAAATTATTGTAATTTTCTAGCTGACTTAGGCGTTCACGAAAGCTGTGAGAAAGAATTGTAGGCAACGTAATTGGTTTTAGTGTAAGTTTCGCTATATTGAAGAACATCCTAAAAAGCCGGGAGACGCTGTGAGGCATTGAAGCAAAGTTTTCACACAGTAAGGAGATAGCTAAATACGGCTAGAACACCAGCTTCGCTTGCATGAATCTCTTTCTTTTTAGTACTACACGAGATGTGCATTTATTTCGGGCTGCGTAAGGAAACCTCGCGCTGATTCCCCTCGGTAAACGCGTCGAGAAAGCGATGCTCGCGCAAGGTGACAGCAGAGGTGCGGCGTTCCGTCGTCAGGTGGCCTCTGCCAGGGACTTATTTACCGGCCTTCTCACGCGGGCCGCTGTCCCTGGAGGAGACCCAGGGTGCGGACGGTGCCGGCAGCCGCATTAACGCCTGTTTCCATTAGCATCAGTGCTCCAGCGCCGACCTTCCATCCCAGCCCCGTGGGAGCTTGCGCATTGTTCACGGGAATGCAGAAAGGCTGCCGCCCTGAAAAAAACTTTCCCTCGGGCACAAAGGAGGCAGAAGCCGGCACACGGGAACGCTGATGGAAGGCAAAATAAGTACAAAACTTCGACGACTGATATATAGATATGGCGACAGTGTTCTTCGGCGCTAAGAGCAAAGTGTTCGAGAAGACAAGAACCACTTATGAATAAGGCAGAAAAGTCAAGCTGGTGCTGATGACGCAAGTTGGGTGAGCGCTGGACGACATTAGTAAACACGGCAAGGCCTCTTTGACCTATCACGAAGCTTCTCATTTTCTCACTGTCGGCTTGCTCACTTGAACTTTTGAACTTGTAACGTCTAGTTGGGTCAGCGGAGCATGCTCGATCAACGGAGCGCGTTCCGTACAATTTAGATTGATTTTCTGACAGTGTTTTTTGAGCGTTTCTGGGAACCAGAGGTGTTAAAAATAAGCCACCATCTCATAACAGTACTTACACGCCGGACGTTTTAGTATTCTGCTTAATTGTCAAGAAAAATGTGTCTATAAATTACAATATGAGATCACATAAACAGTCGCGAACTGTGCTGAGCTTCTTTGCTGTCCAATAGTGACGGTGTAAAAACTAGTAAAATATTGCTGAAAAAAGTTAAATTTGGTTGTAAAAGTTGTCCTTCCTAAACGAAAAAAAAATTAAGGGACCCTGAAAAGATCACGTATGGTTTAACCACCATTACAGTACAGGAAGGGTGGAAAACAGCGAAGGAAGCCGTACAGGCTATGCGCGGGCATGTATTATACAACTTTTTTCCCAGTCAGCAAGATTTCTGTGAAGACTCCGACTTTTTTATGCGAATATTTGCTGTCCACTTTCGCTGACCGACTAACCGATTTGGCCAGTTTTGTGTGCTGAAGCTACGCTTGGGAAGGACTCACGTCACAGTTTCGTGTTTCAGAAAATTCACACCGTATGTGCTCCTTTAGCAGGCACCGAAATCTCAGCACACTGGCGTTTTTCTATTAGGCCTCCGCCTCATACAGAACCGCGGCTGAGTTCGAATCCACGTCTTTCGCGCTTAGTAGGAGAAGACAGCGGCGAGGTCGACATTGCGGCAGGTGAGTTTTACTGTCAGAGCACTCAGATCTTCCACATATGGCCTCGCTGGACAGTTACCACTATGTAACGTGAGATTGAACGATAGCTCTATTGTTATTTATTTAGAATATTACTCTTCTTATCTAGCAGACTGCGTGTGACCTCACGGGGCCTCTGCGTACAGACCAGTCAGTGCTGAGAGTTGCAGTGACGTACTGCATGCCGTCCCTGCATGCTGACCAATCAGTGCATAGTGGATACGTCAGACCGCAGAATTCAGAAACGTGCCCTTAACAGCTGTACCAAGGGCGGCCCTCTTCGCGAGTGGGCGACGTGCCGAGGCCCTGCTCCAAGCCGAGGTCACCACCGTGCGGGCGCCGGCACGCGGCGAGAGACGCTCGTGCATCTTTTATAAGCGGGAAGCCGTTTTGCTTGTCGCTGTGCGGTCAGCTGGCACCTGATTGTGTATGGCCTTTTCATGGCCTCCTAACTGCGTCCCGAGAGGAGAAAGAAAAGTGTGGTTGTCTGCCTCGGCGGTCGCGCACGTGGTTCCTCTTTAGGCTTCGTACGTGAGATTGTTTAATTTTCATCGCTGGCTTTCTGCCGCACTCAAGAGAAAAGTGCGGGAAAGTGATAGTGCAGAGGCGACATCGGTTCGGGTGACGGGGATGTTTAGCTGCTAATGTAGAGGCGAAGTGGTCGTAGCTAGTTCACGTCTCCGCGAAGGTCTCCTTAACGCTCCCTACGAGGGCTCGCCTGCGTTATACAACGGAGCTGGCCGGCTTTTACCCCTTACTGTCCAGTTGATTATCGCATGCTGCAAGTTAGCACGTAGCAGCTGCTTAAAGTGGGAGAGGCTTTTGTACAGGCGCCTGCAATATGAAGGGGAACAGTCAATTTGCACCCAGGAACGAATTCTTGTGGTGCTTCTTTCCTGAAGTTGAAATGGCTGTGGAGTATCATCCACCCAGAGGAAAACTATTTCAAACAAGATAGTCGCACTTTTCACTAATATTTTTGGAGTAATTACTAAATTCTCGTTGATAACTTGCTCCTTTTATTTCAGAGCTACCTTTACAAGAAGCGTAAGTATGCCTAAAGTCGATTGCAGGCACACCTATAAGATGGACGCGAAATATATCATAATTAGTTTAAACTAGGAGTAATGACCAACCTGCTCACTGGCAGAAAACTTACGAAATCATCGGGGATCCTTTAAATATGTTATCAGCCAAACAATCTTTCTATCCGAGGTTGATGCAATTAAGTTCCGTATATTTGAGGTGGTCAACAGACTAAGTTCGTTCAATCTGAAGGCCAGACACAAGATTTCGTTATATCGGAGGCACGATGATTAAGTTCGTTATACCCGCGGTAGGATACTAAGTTCGTAGCCCGGTGGAGAGCTTGCCACCTGCCCACCATGGCGGTCATCATGTCCGCTTGCATGCATCATTCCAACTCAAATGCATTAATAAAAAACGCTAACTGAAGGTTAGCGCTGCTGACAGGGCATTGCTTAGCGCCAGTATAGAAGCCGATTTGCATAACCAAGTACAGGTTTGCACTTACAACGATAGATGCCTTCATTCATGTCTTAAAGGAAAGAAGATACCGAAGCCACATGGCAGCTCATGGTTTGCTGTTTGCCCTCACGAATTAATATGGGGCAAGAGTGGAAATGGCTGCCCCATTTGTTTATTGTAGCTGAGGCATTATAGTGCTGAACTTTGAGCAACAACGTTAATAATGCTTGAGGAAATAAAAATTTAGGTCCAGGAGTTCCTTTTTGGCATTTCGCTTCCCTTTGCCTTTGGCCCCTTCGTTTTTATACATTCTTGAAAGAGTAAATGTAAAGGGAGGCGGAATGACAAAATTTCTGCGTTCCTCGCAGACAAGATATTTTCTGTCGCCTACAAGTTTCAGCAGCCCGCGAAGCAATGACTAACGCTACGTTAATCAATAGCGAACAAAATAAGTTTTAAACGCAGAGAAGTACTCCCAGATATGTGAGCATGGGCCAGATATCTAGGCTTCGCCATTATGTATGGTTGCGCTTTTTAGAGCCGATCAACATTAGAGGGGATCAATTCGGTTGATGCAAAGGAAGTGCGATAGCATTCTTTTTTCAATGACCAATCTATTGCAATTCTGACTATATTTTATTGTCCAATACGAAAAATATGTCACTTGAAAGAACGCGGTGAGTCCTCATACCAGTACCGACGAAGTGGCTCAACACTTGAGCTATGCGCCACTGCACTGGCAGGTTGCTGTTTCAAACACAGCCACCAATGTGGCTTGTGAGACCCAGGCTGCTCTTCAAGAGCAATGCGAAACAGAATGACCCCCGGAAGCCTCATTCTTGCACACACAGCTTCTTAGGGAGGTTGCCTATGTTGCACCAAGGCTTGTTGTTGTTCGAGTCATTTCAATTTTTCTTGAGTCATTCTTCGTCCGGGGTCTCCCTCCTCTGCCCTACAGCTGGAAAGGACGATGAGGGAGAGGTGTGGAGGAGAGAGGGACGGTTGGAAGGGGGCTGGTGGAGAGAGAGAAATCCCCCTAAACACAATTTGCCACGATTTGCAGGTGGATGCTTCAGGCAGACGCTGACGCCGGACAGTTTTTGCCTTCATAGCCCTTCTAATGCTATGACATTAAAAAGAAGCAGCGATTTGTTGTGCATTTACCCAAGCATCTAGCTCGCCATCCCCCCAGCTGCTCTTCAACGCCAAACGTGTTAAACCCGACGTCGAATGCAGCGTGCAACAAGCTTTTCAGGCTTTGACTTATTAGTAAACCATAAATAGATATGCAGAATAAAACACGCAGTTTTTAGTAGAACCCAATGAATTAGAAGCTGAAAAAAGATACTGGTTAACTAGTTTGAACTTGTGCATTTTACTAATGGCTGTGCTCTGGGAAGACGGAATTGTAGCTCATGTGCTACACTCCAGTTCGCTTTTAGATGCAATTGCAGTGTTTTGGGCGTTTTCGTGATAATGCGCTGAGCGTTTCATTGGTTGTGTAGCGTTAACGTTGAAACATGCAGGCTCCTAAGATGGCGTGTAAAAATCGCAAACAGTTGGCATTAGGTAAGGGCTCCTCTTCTGCCTGCCACATGAAGATTCTTGACAGCGCGAATAAATGTTCATAGCCACTGAAGTTTGGATGCGAGCTCTAAACTGAAGTCATTCGAAATAGCAACATAGCTTATACTTGCAAGAGGAGAAACTAAGACGAGAAGCCCCCTTCTAGTACCACACATGCAGTTTCATCAAGTCGTTATTGTAGCGAAACTTTTCTTTCGCTCGAGTTGGACATGCGGAGCGAGTAGGGAAGTTCTCACAGCATTAAACTTTATAGCCTCTCGAAAACATGTCTTGCTATGTCAATGGCAGCGCTCATTACAACGCCGCGGGGAGACGTCTTTCTCGCACTACATTCAAAACATCCTTCTGGACGCAAAGTTTCTGCTCTTCATTATAGAGAAATATGATGTAGACTTACTGAGAACAGGCCGTTCGTTACTGAATAAGACTAAGCGTTTCTTTTTCCACGGCCCGCACAGCCATCGTAAGGTTTCAGGATTATTTTCGGAAAAGGAAGAGCGTTTATGTGGTATTCAAGCGAACGCTAGGTTTGTGGAACCCCTAAAGCTTTAGGCGCATACACTTGACGTGCCCAGAGATAAAGAAGCACCTTTTAAAATGACTGAGTGATGAGAGAGCAGCAAAACTTCAAAAATAATGTGGCCAGTGCATACCATGAAGATGGAATAAAGCATATTTACGAAACGGTTCAAGCTAGTTGCAGTATTTCTTTATCATAAGCGGCGACACGTAATCACCAAAATGTTCCATTATGAACAGAACCGGCAAGTGAGCCATTGTACGAAGAAAAACTTGGCAGGGGCACTTTCGACTGTTTACGTGTGAGGGTGCGAAAGTAATAACGTGTTGAGTCGTGCTACGTTGCAAAGAGACTGAGTAATTAGTCGTGAGTATGACTACGAGGCATGAGTGTATGTTTTGTACAAACTCTATGCACCTTGCATTACGTTGCTTGCAAAGTGGAGTCATGATACGTTGCAGTAGGAGGCATGACTATGCATAGTATTTGTACATATCTACATACGCCTTACATTACATTACTTGCAAAGTGCTGAGACATGCTACGTTTCAAAAGCAAAGTGCTGAGTCATGCGTCATGACTATGACTATTCGTCATGACTACGCATATTTTTACAAACTATATACAACCTTACTTTACGTTACTTGTGCCGCGCTGAGTCATGCTGGCAGAATTATTATGAGTCATGACTATAACTACGCGTCATGACTACGCACCTTTGTACAAACCCCACACCCCCTACAATGTGTTTCTAGCAAAGTGCTTAGTCATGATACGCAAGAGAATTACTATCAGTCATAATTCATAACATTTATAGATCATGGTACGTTAGCTTTCTTCATCCCTGAGTATTTATGCTCGCTTACATGAGTTGTGACATCTTAAACCGGCTTTCTGACATCCTCCGAATTTTTTTCCATAGCCTGCGGACCGCGGACGGCGGGTTTTGTGCTAATGGGACAAGTAAGACTTTGGAATTAATAATATGCGAGCGACACCTCATCGTCGCCGCAGAGAAATAGTTCAAAAGGTACCGCTTCAGGACTTAAACAGTAAACACTGCCAATTCGGTATTTACGCGAACGCAAAAAAAAAGTGCTCATTAACCGAATATCGAATTGTCGGGGGCACTGAGAGCTACAACAAAATGTGCCACATCAACAAAAACTTATTTGATGGAAATAAAAACCCACAATTAACTCCTTCGTGCAAAAAATTTGTGCGCTAATAATTATTTTTCGCAGTTCCGCCAAAGGGTGCAGTGCGCGCGCAAATTCAGATGAACACACTCATATAACCTTAAGGTGCTTAGGGCATCCACTGCCTGCCGTCAGCTTCCCTCCCCCACTAACACATACACACCGCAGGAAAAAGATGCACACACCGCGTACACACATGCAACGTTATGTAACACGATTACAAGCTCCGTAATAACAAAAGAACGCAAACAAAGCGCGATCCGTGACTGGCGCGCAACGAAACAAAAGAAGAGATGAGCGTAGTGCTGCCGAAAGAAGCACACCATAGTACCTTCTCGGCTGATAAGTATAGTGTTGAGAACGGTATAAGGTCGCTGCACTCTTCCTGCCCCATGTTTTATATATTAAGTTGCACATAATTCCAGTGATTTTTGTTTATCCATGCAGGAAAAGCGCCCCCTAACTGCTCGTTCTTCATCACATTCACATTAACGCACTGCTCACCTCTGGCTGTTCTTTCATCTGCCGTCTGCGTCCCTCACCTGCATGTCCTCGATTCCCCGGAACCCTAGGCTAACCTGGAGCATTCCTTATTATTCCTCGTTTCTCGTTGCCATTCATCTCATCATCGCCGAAGCAGCGTGGCCTTGTTCTAGATAACCTGCCTCGCATTCGTGTTCGGGGGGTGCTGGATTCGATCCTCCCCTGCCACCGGGTATCCACCGGTTTTCTAATGGGTACAAAGTTTCCTCCAGTCGAGCTCTGGCTTTTTTTTGGGGGGGTGAACTGCTTGGGAAAAGGGTCATTGATAAAACCGTCAAAGACCACACCCCTTTTCACCTAGCGTGGCACGACTGCCTAACCTATAGCGAGCTGACGTACCTGCTGCTGGGACTCGTGGCTCTAGCGCAGGATATATTGTCGACGCTCAGGGGTGCGTCGCAATAAAGTTACTTATCTCTCCTTCCGTGGGGTCAGCAATGCATTGTACCCAGCTTTCTCCATTGCAGTTACAGGGCGGAATGGAAACTCGCGCACGTTTCAATATTTTGATCCCCTGCTTGCAAACCGTTCGGAACGACGAGCATCCCGTTTTCATGGAATGAACTAAATGATCCAAGGCTTGTCTTCATGCTGCAAATTAAACCAGTTCCTGCAGCCCCAAGTCTACACCCTGCTAAAAATTTACCTAGAACGTTTGCATGGCCTTCCTTTGCAACCCTATAATAGCTCTTCGCATAGTTGCCATTAAGTGAAAGTATTGCCAACATAAACGCCGCAGAAAAAGCGAAAAGGCGCGTCCCATGTCCCATAAAAAGGTGCGTGCCACAAGAAATGCAGGTCCCATGTCTAATGGCGGTACGGAACACTCCATACATCAGGCACCACAGAGCCCGCATTTTTCGCATCGCCCAAAGCCTTTGGGAAAACGACTCTTCAAGCTATCGAAGAGAAAGCCTGAGAGCGGCCGCAACGCTCGGCCTGTTGCGGGAGCCAATGCGCCGTACCATGACCTCCTCCGCTAATGATGTGTTTGCACGAATTTCCCGTTCGTAAGAGTGCAGTGTGTCGTCCTCTTTATGCTTACCTATCGGCGTAGGGGAAACTCTTCGCGAGGGCCGCACGGAATGCGATCGCCCTCGGCACAAGGGCGAGCGCGACGAAGAGGGAAGGAAACGCGCAAATAGCTGACAAATAGCTAAGTCAATACTGGTTCTGTTTGTGCTACCTACCCTTAGCTACGGCATGTCATCGTCTTGTCCAGCTTTGGTCGTCCGTTCAGCAACGTGGTGGGCTAATGGTGTGCTAAGAGCAGCATTCTTAATCCTTCTGTGCAGCGCTTCACTTTGTTCGCTGCTATGGAACGCTTGCTAGGCGGGAAGGGCGCGACATAAATTTCTCATCCTGGGCGATTTCACCCAGAACGTGTAAAAGCGAAACAGAAAATGTTCAGCTGAAGACTATGCGCTTGCCTATAGGCACGGCTTAAGGCGGTAGTGGGCGATTCTAAACCACCTGTGCCAGACTTTCTTATGTTGTAACGTGTCAAACACTTGCATACTGCATTGGCATCTCCGAGTGTTTCGTAAGGACTGAGCGACTGATCCTACAGCCAAGTGCTCAAGAATTAAGAAAGTTTGGCGTTACGCCACGATATAATAGCGCAATCACGGCGCGTCGCCTTCCCATAACGTTGTAAGCGTGTGCGTTTAATTCTAGCTGTTTTAATCATGCCGCTGTTGTGGAACATTGCGCCTAGCTTCTTAACGCACTTAGTCTGGCTATGATTTGTACTGCAGGGCAGTTAACATCTTTTGCCGCCGTCACAGTATTATTATGATGTTTACGAAGCTTGCACAATAACTTTTCTCACGAAAAACAAAGCAGCAGGACTCGCGACTATGGACACTGATAAAAACTTCCCAAACACGAACACATATGCATGGATTAGCAGTTCAATGCCACATAAGATTGCAAAAAGTCTGCGATAACTAACAACCAAAAAAGATGGCGGACGGTGTAACGTGGTAAGGCCCGATGCGAATTGGGTACAACTGTAGGCTGATTAGCATGGATGGATTAGCATTATGCATGGATTAGCTGTTCAATGTCACTTAAGATCGCCAAAACTCTGTGATAACTAACATAAAAAAAGATGGCGGACGGTGTAACGTGGTAAGACCCAATGCAACTTAGGTACGACTGAAGGTGAAGTTACGAGAAATATTGAAGCAAACAGCAAGATATATTGTGAGCGTCATAAAGAAGAGGGTTTGATGAAACACTCCAGATCGCGTCGACTGATTGAAAATCGATGCCGGGATCGAACTACTCGCGTGCGTGATTTCTGCTTATTGCATTTCTTTTTCATTTCCTACCCTTGACGCAGAGAGATATCTTAGGTGAGTTTATTTTTTTCCGCCTTCATGTTCGTCTTCCCGAAAGAGATGTCCTCGAAAGAACTTTAAGCGAATCCGCGCTTTGTAGCTACATCGCTCCTGCGTTGTTTATATCTCTTTACACTTTCTAAGCCTGGAGCGAAGACATTTGGCCTGCCTGAAAGTGCGCCTGAAAGTTTTCCTGATCAGATACTCGGAAGTTCACGGACCTTTATTCTACATTACCTAATATTTCTAAGCTTCGCCTAGCGTAACACTGTCGCAATAATTTTAGCTCTCAGGAAGACATGCGCGCCGTCTACGCTCGCCATTGCTTGCATGCCGAAGAATTCACAATGTAATTTTTGTAGAGGGCATTTGTCGCTTCACAGTGTCTTTGCAGCGTATAACCTCGTGATATTAATCCCCGCTGTTCTTTCGGAGGTAGATGCAGACAGTTTAAAACTGCAACTCAGCGGCCTCAAATGCGGGTGTGCACTCGCGCAAGCAAGGCTCTTTACCCGGTCCTTGTAGATTCGTCCCAGTGTTCTCTATTTTTTAGACTACCATGCATGCCTAACTGCAGACAAGCTTTCTGAACCCTTTCAGTGCGAGTCGCTAATGACCCTTTCTGCTGTTTTATGAAACGAAACGCTTATCGGAGGACCTTTTCAATCCTAATACCAGTATTTCATGGATTGTTCGCGGGCGCTGCTGCTTAAATCGTTTCGTGCACGCTATGCCTACGCGCAAACACGCTACGATACGAAGCGGCTCTTCCTGAACTAATTCTTAAGGTGTCCTAAATACTTGTGTTCACGTTTTGGACGAAGGGCTATGAGGCAAGTATACTTGCTACCCTGAGCCCACTATTATTATAGGAAACACCTTGTGGGATGGTTTGCGGGCAAAAAACTATCACTCCGTAGGTCGTCGACGACTGAGTGAGAGCAAAGTAGCGAGATACAAGTTTATACACTGAAGTGTAGATGGGTGTGAGCGGTTGGGAATGCCAGTTAACGCTCGAGAGGTACCGTCGTTTTTGTTCCACCCGAGTGACCAAGGTGCAAACAACTCCTGAACAGACCGAAACGCGTTCTCTAATAGGCACTGCGCATGACATGGCGGAGACATTCGGTGTGCTTTCAATATATTTTTCAGAATAATGAACCGAATATCATGATTCATAGCTCATTTCAAATTAGAGAATCGTCAGAGCGCGGCTCTCAACATTTGACAACTGTTGGCGGCATACAGAGGTCAGAAGTTTTCCAGACTGAAGTTGCGGGAAAGCAAGAGAGCAAAAAATATCACCGAAGTATTTCTTTTTTGCCTTTCATTAACCAGAGTGCTCTCGCATTGCGTCGTATAGGGTAGGGTTTGTGCTGCAGCACGCGAGAAGTTGCGACGATTTGAGAAGTAGCGTAGTGGCAACCAAGCTCACTTTCTGGCTGCGGATAAGAACGGTGGAGCTTCATCCTAGCTATGACGACGTCGTCAGTCTAACTTAAGTCAAAAAGGTTATGGCAGCCAACTTTCTCCGTTGCTTTGCTACTTCTCGATGTGGTCAGGTTTGGCAGCAGCCAAGCTGCGCAGGAAAAACCGCATATAAGAAATGTTCCAGGGCTGACGTCTGTTAGGCCTATTGTCACAGAAGTGGATCGTTTTTGTTCCGCTTGTATTAGCACTATGCGAAACTGATGCATCGCAAGAAAAGGCAAGATAGCATGTTCCGGACCTTTCCACCTCCCCTACTAATGTTTACGACATGGTTGCAACTGGTGCTGGCAGTTAATGGTTGCGTTTAAAAACGAACGGTACACGCGGTCCTCGGTCCTCCAGCCTGAAGGATGCAGGTCCGGAGCGCTGCATTATTGCGGCGTAGAGCCATTGCAATCCGCGCCTGAAACTGTGTGCCACAACCATGCCGCCGCATCGAGTGCTCTATGATCCACCATCGAAAATTTTGATAGCGCGTCTTCGTGACTTTGTGGTGCGGGGCAATTTCGTAGGATGTTCTCAGCTTTGAAGTTTGTTTGAAAGTTTGAAAAGTTTATTCGGCCATATTTACAATATGCCATCAGGGAAAGGCAAAGGACAAAGCATGCCTCCTGACGAGGCGTACACCCCGGCTTACACATCAGGACACCGGTGACAATACGGCAAATCATATTAAACAAAAAATCACTTTAAAAAAAAAGAACAGCATACTGTAGGGTAGCAAACCTGATCCCAAAGACAAAAGAGAAAGACATTCCTAAAATCTAAACAAAAAACAGAAACATGACATCATTACGCCCGAACTGTCCAACCATAAAAATACAACACAGCTTACAACTAGAAAAAACGAAAATCATTTTCAAAATTGACAACAGACACTGGAGTATAAATATACAGGCAACAGAAAAATCCACAACACTGATAAAAACAGTACCAAATAAACTCAAGTCATCGCAAACTTACAAAAAAGGAAAGAGCACCTTCAATTTCTTCTTAAAGGCAAAAGAGCTTGTAGCTTCTTGAACCATTTTGTGCACATCAGTCAGCAAAACCACCGCTGCCGCTATGGCGTTAAGTCCCAGTGAGAACAAGCTGGGCAGCGTGCTCTATTCCGAAGACGTTAAACTCAAGCCACAAGTACTGCGTGTCGTTGTTGTTCTCGGTCGTCTTCACCGCGCACTATCTTGTTAACCACTCGCGGAATCCTGGTATTGTAGGCATTTGCGGACCATAGTGCTCTCTAGGCTTCAACTGGCTCTTTGTCAGATGTTGCGCACACTGCAAAAAGAGTACGTCTAATTTTCGCGGTTTACTGAGAAGCCGCGCTGCATTCCTCACCTGTAGTGTTGCATCTCAGGAGACGCCATAAAAACATTGAGAAATCTCAGGTGTTGTAAGCAGCACTCCTATGCCACACCCGCATAAAAGCTGCCGCCTGATGGGGTTTGTTCCCGTTAGATTCTTTTTATTAGCGTTTAAAAGGGCGAGGTAGCCTCTCACACAATACACAACACCCACTGGGCTACTTTTTCTTGTTTCTAGCTTTTCTAGCTCCTTTGCACAAGCACACTGTGCCGACGACACCCTCGAGACAGTCCTTCCCTCCGCTCTGCGCTCAAGTTACTACATAAGGCGCACGGTTAGAGCATTAAAGGGCTTTTGCTGTCGTTGGAGAAATCCTTGGTCTAGTTAACAATCCTGCCTCCCAGCACGTGCTGTTGGGTTTGTACCTTCCGCCAAGGATGTGCATAGCTCCCACATAGCTCTCCCCTTCCCATCTCTCTGTTTCCCGAATCCATTCGCTCGCGCTCAGATGAAGACTAACGCAACGAGCGTGCAGGGGACACCGCATCGATCCCATAACATATTCGGTCTGTAAACTGCAGTGAGCAGCATTACTCCGCACAAACACCCAGTGAGCTCTTTAACACGCGCAATTAAAAGCCCGCCTCACATTTGGCTAATAGTCGTTCTCGTCCATCGGAATGTGCGTTTCGTGTTCTGTGTTCTCCGCCAGCCCTCGCAGCCAGCCCGCTTTCAGTGAACGACCCTGAAGTGTCGGTGCTTACGCGCACAACATTGTCCGTCCACACGTTTTTATTGCCTTGCTTGCACACACTATCGGCGCTCGATTGCACCTCGATGGTCTTCATGGCTGGTCGTTACACGAAGAGCGCTGCGTCGTGTAGTTCATGCAGTTAAGTTTCATTTGTCTGAAATACCTCTCTAAGGATTAAATGAACGTCCGAAATTTCTCTATGGTATGATTACGCTGGTAAGCGTCATATCAAAATATCGTCTTCTATTCAGGGTGTGGACACATAATTTCTTCGGGTTCTGCTCTGGCTCGGGTTGGCCTTTTGGTTTCATTTCCGAGTTCCGCTCCGCAGCGACATTTCGTTCCGATTCGAACCGGATTTTGTGTCTGCTGTCTGAGACAATGAATGCCCCAGAAACTAATACTTGCACATCTTGGTTCGGTACTTGCTCCTATATTTCACGAGTTTATGGTACCTGGCTAAAAAAAAGTCAAACTATTTTCCCTCATTGCTTTATAAGCGAGAGCAGTGCAAATAAATCAATCGAAATTATTTGAAAACGTGCGCAATAGAGGGAATCTGATAAACTCAAGCTTTTACATCAATCTGGCGTGCATTGCTTTATAACTGCCGAAAGCGCATTACAGAAGCGCCAAAGAGGTTTCCATCCTAGACACCAGCCTTCCCTTAGTTTTGTTGTCGAATAGACTGGGGGCTATTTTCGCATTGTCCAGCGCAGACAGCTTTCTGGGGCTAAATCCAAGCAGTAGCACATCTCATTTTGCCTGAAGAAAAAAAAATCTATGATGTGTTTCAGGAAACATGGGCCTGAACCGAGTACAGAACAAGTTCTGAACGGTTGCTGTGAATCGTTCCGGTTAGAGTTCAGTTCCAAGATGGTGAAAAAGTATGGGTTTGGTTCGGGCCGGTTCCGGGCACATATGCTGGTACGGATTCAGTAGCGGGTGCAGGGACGGTTCCGGTTCGGCACACTGCTTCTGGTTGCTAGGTAGCTACCGTCCTCTTGCAAGTGAGGTGGAATCCACGAGGTGATAATAATTTTCTTCCAGGCATGCAAAACAAGTGGTGATGATTTCGGCAAGTTCGACCAAGATTTTTGGATTGCTCTGAACAAATATATGTAATATAATCCTACGCTTTCACCCACCAGTGCTGTTTTGCTGTCGTAAAAGGCTGGAAGAAAGTTTAAGCTTCTAATTTTACCACGTGTTAAAAAAAACGCACGAAATAAAGAAATCTCTGCTTAAAGAAATACGTTAAAATAAGATGAAAACAATTCGCCTGCTGAAAACACTGCCGCACTTTTATTTTACCTTGCTCTGACAAATAATACAGGCGTGGGACGCAAATACACGGGCACAACTGCTATTCTTCACATAACCTGCCACTATTTAACCTAGTTAACGAGGGCGTTTAGTATTACAACCATTCCGCTGGTTGGCAGTTTATTATTTTTTTAGGGTTGCAAAGTGAAAATGATATTTCGGGTTCAGGTCCTTCAAGTGAGGATTCATCGCATAACACTTGCTCCGGTGTGTTTGTCTACAGGCTTGACAGGATCCGGATTGAAGACATGTGGAAAATTTATTCAAAGCTTCAAAAATGCGGTGTAAGAGACGCAAAAGACAGTTTCTTTTCTTTGCAACGCCGAGGTGAGATAACACGAAACTTTTCGTTGGCAGACATGTCGAAACTGTTACGCAGCTATAGTCTCAGCGCACGCCCTGCCCTGGCTTATCTTGCGTGCGGGTGTCGGAAAACTGCGCTGCTTTCTTCTTGTCATAGGGCTGGGTGTTTACTCGGCGTACGCATTCAAGCACACTTTCCGCACCGACGGTAAGGGGAGCTGCTTCCGACGCCGCATTTCAGCCCCCCCCCCCCCCCCCCCCCGCCCGCTGCTCTTGCATCCTTCCGGAGGAGCTCAACGCCAGTAGCGAACGTACACCACGACTTGTGGCTCGGCGACCTGCGTTCTTTGTTCCAGGAACTCTGAAAGAACAATTCCCCGTCGTTCGTTAGGACGAGAGGCTCTGCGAGCACGATTTTTCTCTTCCGGCGTTGCGTTTAGCGTTTCATCACTGCTGGCTTCCCCTGAGCGACACTGTGTTCAAACAACTTGCTAACAAAGAATGGTAGACTAACTCTATTCGAAGGCAGAGTGCAGATTCCGTGGGTGCTCGCGCGAAGTTTTTCTCTACGCCTCGTCGCTTGCGTTGCGGATGTCTTAAGACTTAATATGTGCAAATAAACATGCGTCAGTTTGCTCGAGCGAATAGTGGCAGTGTTTCCAAACTTTCCGTGCGCACGAGCAAGCATTACCCTTTTGTCCTAACAAGCCGCTGCGCCAAAGGGCGCCCGAGAAATTGCGCTGGGAAAGTGCGTTCGGGAATGCGCCACGTTCATAACTGAACGACAAGCGAACTTTTGTGGAAACGTCTCTACATGCTCCTTATCTGGAGGCAAACGTAGTCAGTAAACATCTAGAAACACGTGAAGAACTACAAACTGCAGCCTCACAATGGTTTACACTCATCTTCGCCTCTCTGCGGGAGCCGTTGCCGCCGCCACCATCATTGAGTTTAGTGCTCCGAAGTTCGAAAATGTCCTTCCCTTTCTCCTTCGCCTTGGCAACCGGTCCCTCGGAGCTTTGGCATGTCGGCTCCAGTGGGGACTGGGGCACCACTCGGTAGGTGCCGATCAAGAGGCCGACTAGATTCTTTCTCGACAGTTTATCGAATACCTGAAGACAAAAGAACCCTGTTGTCATGCATCCTCCGAACTTCATAGTTTTGGTGAGCGCTGGGAGACCCTTGAAAAGGACGACATCTCGCGAGACTCAGGTCATTTCACTTGAGTTGTCTAAGCTTCATGCTATACTCGTGACCGGTGAAGGAGTGGGTTCGAATGTAGCTGTGAAACTCTCTGGGACTCTTTTCGGGAACAGTAGTAATTTGTAATGCGTCTTGTATTGCTCACTGGCTAACTCTGGGGAGAATTACATGCTTAAGAACGATGTCATACTTAAAAGACGATAACAGTGATATCTCTAATTTGTCCGCAAAGCCCTTATTCAGAATTTTTGTGACTATGTAGCGGCGCAGCTCGGGTAGCAGTAACCTAGTTATGCTTTTTATGGCTGATTTCTTAAGTTAAGCTATGCTAATCTTTTTTTTTTGTTGTGGGCACTTGCCATAAAGGCATAATTTGGGTTTGCTGTTTACTAATCAAAAGAAATAATGCAAGCTGTAGCTCTGCTAGTCACTGCCAGTATATACTGCAATGCTATACATGTACTCTAATATAAAATTATCACCATGCACTATCAAGACTTTCCAGGCAGTCTCATAGATCATGGTGGCTGCACTTGAGTCTTGGAAATTCATGACCCGCTTTTCATATTTAAATACCGCGCTTATCCTACATGGCCAAGTTTTTGTGTTAAGCACCAGAACGCATTACACCGAACGCTAGGACTTGTCCCTCGGACGAACAGTGCGTGCTATCGCCATCTCCCCTCTACGGCACATGCATAGGTAGTTGCATACTGTGATATTAATTTTCTCAAAACTAATTTTTGGTGGCGCAGCGCAAACGAAGTAAACACAACAAAAGCACAATGAAAATTGTTCACCGAGAGCTGATTTCCACAAGCGGCCGAGAGGTATGGAGCTAGTAACAATCTCAATTAAAGACAAGTGAATGTTCTTTTGAGACTTACTCTAGCTAAACAATGGGCACCTGTATTTTGCAGAATAGGTAAATAAGTCAGGCTCAGCCGGTTGCTTCGGTGCCATTTCTTTACCAAACAAAGCAGCAGGTGCCGGTTTTGTTGCCTGTGGCTGATGTTTTAATAGTTGCGTGCAAGGCGAGCCAAGCTGCGTCTAGTCGAAAAGTTACCCATTCTCCCTCTGTGCAACTAATCAAGTCGCGCACTTAGGAAGCCTTCATGCCGCATAAGATTGGGCGGCCCCAGTGATGACTACTGCAACCAAGAATACAACGGGGACCTCACCAAACACGTGACAATTGGAAAGCAGGTAGTGCAACCACTGATGAAGCACGCCTTTTGTTATACTGTTTGTCGGCTGGTCATAGTCTGAGGCCAGCGTCAGACGCACATTTTCACAAACCTCTGCCATAAAGTCCCCTTTTTCCACACACAATATCGTGGATGCTGCCCAATATGCTGGAGGCCTATACCCACACTCTTCCCCTACCTGTTGGAATGACCCGACCCACCGAGGTACGAACCACCCTTCCTCCGCCCCACTTTCTACTCTTGGGAGGCTGTTCTGTCCAGCACAGACCCACAAGACCAGCAATAACTGATCGAGCGGGCGCGCAGGATAGCGGAAGCCGACCGAGATCGCGACTAAGGACACCGCCTGAAGGGGATGGCGATCAACTACCCATCTGTGATCGGTTGAATAAAAGTTTGCCTCCTCCTCCTCTTCATCCTTCTTCTTCCCCTCCTCCTCCTCCTCCTAAGCTTGCACAAATACGACCATGGGATAACGCTGGGCCCTGACTCATTGTTCCGAGCGAGATTTTGGCTCATGAAGAAAGAGTGATGAAGTGTTCTATTTAATAACGGGAGTAATAATTATTGTAAACCTGTGAGCAGCAGTGCGGCTACTAATTAAAGCTGTACAACGTTCTCAGAAGCTACTCAATTGAAGAGAAATTCGTTCTGGTTCGGTAACGAACCTGGCACTCCCACCTATGAGGGCAGTCGCTCTACCAGTTAAATTCTCCTCACGGGAGTTTCCTTAAAACGCATTCGAATAATTCTGATTCATTTTCCCTTTCAGAGACAAAGTAGTCGTGTGCGTAAGGTTAAAATCGGCGGAAATGATCTGTAACCTACTCTAACTATAGTCGTCTTTCTCTAGTATTCTTGTTTAAATTTCACCGTTCGCTTTTCAGCTCACCTTGGTAGCACGTGAGCCTGCCAGCTTGAACTCCCCAGCTTCAATTCACGTCTTGTAAAAGGCAGCAGGCCGCACATGGATACATTTCATCACCTATCACAGACAAAATCTACCGATATTATTGAACAGCATGGACTACTTTAGAAGGAGAAGTCGTGTGCTAAAATTTAGATCACCTCAAAAAAAAAAAAGCGCAGTCTTTTTTCTTAAAGGTTTGTCTTTTTTTTGCACTATCACAAATAAAAGAAAGAAAACTTACGGAATTTGCTAGGTTATACCGCTAGTGCTTCAGCAGTGGCTACAGCGGAAACTGTGCGTGCACGCGTAGACGAACTTCAAGGCAACGATTCGACCGCCTGCTCTGAAGATGATGACTGCGAGCCGAAGTGCAGCGTTGCATTTTAATTATATTGCATACAGCGTCACTGAAGAGGATGGCCGGCTGTCCTGAAGAAGCTTCGCAGGCGCCGTCCTCTCACGTCGACCTCCAGCAAACCGCCCTAAGAAAAGCAAGCAGCGTGTGCCAAAGCATTACAGCGTTTCCGTGTTACTGGCTGGTGCATTAGAATCCGGGCGCGGAATTTGGTGAGAGCGAACGCAAGGCGAACAAGACTTACATTTTACCTTTGGCGCAGTTAACTTGCTGGCTCCTTATTGAACTGTGCACCACCTGAAATGCACCAGCCAACTCGCTTGACACTATTCAAGCTGTTACGGCTTGTCGCTCTCATGCATTCAACTTCCTCGACTCACTGCGCAGAGCAAGCGGGCAGAACGGCAACCCGTCTGTTTGGATTAACGTACCTGCTGAGCTGAACTGATCCTGTCTCAGCACTTTAACTAGGACAACTTACGACTGCAGTGCTTTTGGCTTCCGGATACCTTGTACTCCACTCATTTTGGCGCTTCCATGTCAAGGCAGCCATATGTTGCTCGTGCCCCGAAGTTTTGCCGCATTTTCACTCTGTTTTCTCTTCCTTTTTAACGTTGGGTGCTTCTCTCCCAGCTGGCCCGCTGTAATGACTGAAGGTAGTATTTGACTGCATTTGCAGCTTTGGCTTGAGATGACCGTTCCAGGCTTCTTACGACCCTGGGTTCCGGATTGTGTTAGCACGTCAAGGAATTGGCCAGGTCAGGCTCTCTGCTTTCTTCAGCCACTGTTAGATTATATTTTAAATAGGTCCTTCGCAGTTCTTGTGATGCATTTTAAATTTAAGCAAACGCATTCGTACCCTATGTAGCGCGATTAATCCTGTCTATTCATTATACTCAAAGAGCAAGCGTTTCTTGATGAATGGCCTCAAAAAGGACGCATGCAATCAAGATCACATGCAATGGTGTCGATTTTGTGCTTTTTATTTACTCCTTGCAGAACGCTGTATTGGCTGGGGTTATTTTTTTTCTGATGAATAGAAGGGTGTTTTACATTTTGAGGACTCTATTTCGTAACTTTATGACGTGTAACGATAACGGAGTAATTTGTAAACATTACAATGTTGAACGCGATCATTAAGGAAAGCTTCTTTTTCAGCTGTTTAATTGGGCTGAGACTGTATACGCACTTGTCTGCGTAGTCTCTTCTACGCATCGTCTTGCGCGCTAATTATGACGTGTAAAAATAAAGACTTTCCCCTTCTTATTTTACTTTGTGATTCTCAAGAACCATCTGCCTATCGTCTGTCTACCGTGGATCCCATATCCGAGTTCCTTACTGATATCTACCATCAATTACACTACTATGCCAAAGAAGTGATCGTTTTACTTTAATAATTCATTTTTGTAAGTACTGCCGATGCGATGCAGCCCGGAGACCCACTCGCATAGAACATTAACCGAAAATAAACTTCGACGCTACTTGTGACAAGACTCGGTGGAAGTTATTAGCCAGATACTTGCCTCTTCAGACACCAGTGTCTGCCAGCTAAGCCCTAATATGTGATGTCATAAATCAGAAGTGGAAAACTGCGGGGATTCGTGAGAATCAGCTCCAATTCCACGAGCGAGTAAAATCTTGAAGTAGAAGGGGAACGACGAAATGAACTGATGCGTGTTGTGTTTTCTGTTGTAAGCTTACATCAAAACGCACTCAGTCGGCGACAACCTTCGAGAGTTGATCTCCTTCTCTGACAACTTGCCAGTGCAGAATTCAAGACAGGGTGGTATGCGGTTTCTACGATTCACTCGCGATGTGAACATATGCGCACAGTGGAGACTGAAAACGGAAGAGCGCATACGGCAGGCAGTGCTTCCTAAAATGAAAAAGAACAGTAACATTGTGGGCCTGGCTTAGCTTAGAATGAAATAGGATGAAAAAGAAAATACTGTAAGTGTAGACATTGGTCCCCGTCCGCAATTCCTTTGAGTCTCCGCACTGAGGGGAGCATTACATCCAAAATGAATGTCATTGGTACACTTTCTAGGAACACACAAATTCAACTCGCTTGGCATGTATCGGCAGCAAAGGGTTTGCATGCTCTTAGCGGCCGTTTCGCAATCAGTTTCAGGTGTTTCGACGTGAAGAATATTTCTAAAACACGCGTGCACTCCACATTCATTTTCATTTGATAAGCGTCCTCGCGTTACCTGTGCTGTTGCTCATAAAACCTCCTCAGCTGTAAAACAGCATGCTCTCAACAAGCGGAAATCGTTTTTTTTTTGTAATAATATATGGCTCCAATAAGCACTTGGTCTTTTTAATCGATAATATTAAAAGGACTAGTTGAATGTGTGAAAAGCTTCTCTTATGGCCAGTATGGTCTTCCCCACGAAGTGATTATGGTGCATCAGTTCCATGGGTGCTGCCGGGGTGGTTCAGTGGTTATATCGCTCGGATGCTGACCCGAAAGACGCAGGTTCGATCCCGGCCGCGGCGGTCAAATTTCGGTGGAGCCGAAATTCTAGAGGCCCGTGTGCTGTGCGATGTCAATGCACGTTAAAGAACCCCAGGTGGTCGAAATTTCCAGAGACCTTCACTGCGGCGTTCCTCATAGAGAGAGTCGCTTTGGGACATTAAACCGCCATAAACAATAAACCAATTTCAGACGGTAAACCATCACACCACAGCACCGCTCCATCGTCTGGATTGAGCAGACTCGTCAGACGATTTGCATTTGGCCTTCTTTTGTTCACCTCAAACCGGCAGGTGTGCTTCTCAAAGTGGTACTCATGTATGGGGCTTTTCCCTGGCCTAAACGGCGACGGCGCCGCGCCATGTAGGAATCGAAAAACTGACAGGACGCTTACCACTCCGTAACGCGAGTTTTAGCGTCAGCTGCTTTCGGGGGTGAATATAATATTCTTTATTCATCACTATTTTGATTCTCTGGTAGCGTGCATGTGACGTCAATGTGTTCGTGTCTCTAAGCGCGGAGCCTTGTAATGTGCGTTCCCGAGAGGTCACTCGTGACATCCCTGCGTGCTGACCAATCAGCATCGAGCGGTGTTACGCCGACGCCAACTCTGCAAAGGCGGCAAACGTGCCTTTTAACAGTTAAAGCCGTAAGACTCCCACTTTCTGCTGAAGGTCAATGACAATGCCAACCAGGTGAACGAAGAACGCACCTTTCATGATCACGTGTTCCATGTAAGTCTTGGAGCTGTTGCCCTCATGGTGTAGGTTGCACGATATATAGCTGTTGTTGCTACTTTTTCACTCCGGTTCCAAGGCTCTTCCTATTTTTGGTTTTCACTATGATAACCAGAGCAGTCACTGCCTCTTGAGATGGTATAAGTGTGATCTAGAGCATAAACATACTCCAATTTTCTTCTTTTTTGTTTTAAACATCTTAATCGCTAATGAAGTTCGAGATCGCTGTAGGTTGTAACCATTACCTGGAGATATGGCTCCTGGAGGCGATATATAGCCATGTTTGTTGTTTTCCGTCGGGAAATTCCTTACACTAGACTGTATTTTTTGCAGTAATCCACTAAAACGTAAGCCTCAGTGTGTAGTTTTGTAGACGAGCTATTATCGCCCTCCCGGCGCGAGACATTAGGCACCAGTAAAAACATCCGACGCTTTAGTTCAGGTTCAAGTGACAAAAAAAGGCCGTTCTAGTCTGCCTTGTTTTTCCTTCGATATCTTTGGTTCGAACAAGACACAGAAGTTCAGTTTTTTTGTACGCGATCGATGCCGCAGATGTGCCGTGCTTAGAAGCTTCTTTCCTCTTCCGAGCGCGCACGCATGCCTAGAAGGACGAAATTTTGGACACGGAAATTCCAGAAATGTTGATTTTTTAGACGTTCGATCAACCCTTGTCACAAGGTGTGTGACAAATAAGTGGGCTACATAAAGAACATCCTCAGAGGCTCAATTTGTTGCAGTAAACCTAACTAAAAGCAATGAACTAAACTTTAATCGTCTACAGAGGTGTTTTAAGCCTTCTCAAAACAAGCAAAGACACGGTTTTGTCGATGAGCCGAAAGAAAATAACGTGCAATAAAAACTCAAAACGAAAACAAGGAAACAGAAAGAGCATTTGAGAAACCAGAGCTGAATTTCAGTTCAAGCATTCTTTTTACGGGAGGGTTTCGCTTGCTATAAAATTTGCCACTTCAGCGACACCTGATCCTAACCACAATAACACTTCAGATCAGACGCTCTTCTTTTATTAAGCGGTCGCTTTTTTGCGCAGAAGTGTCTTTCGTTTTCAGGCGCGCTTGAACTCGGGGCTTCCTGATCAAATTTCTTGCGTCCCTGACACTGTTTATTTGTTTTTTTTGTAACGCTTCCTGCTTACCGCAGAGCCAGATATTTAACCTCGTATTGGCTCTATTTCTTAGGACGTGATGCTCTCTCAGTTTTAATACATGGCTTGTATCGAAATGCCCTTTTCGCATTTCTTCGTTCCACTTACGGTTACGCGAGTTTTCATCTTCACGCCACTTCTGTTCTGAGTAAGGGCTGTTTTCCCTCCACTGTGGGTTCATTTTCTAGTTTTCCTCTCTTTTTTACCAGACCGGAGGTACAAAGGGATATATAGCGCACTTGTGCATGTTTTCTTTTGTGAAGGCCGTAGTTTTCATCATATCCGTCCTGCAAATAGCTGCCTCTTCTAAGCAGCGAGAATAGTCATTCTCGGAGCGTATGTTTGAATTGTCTTTTACAGTCAATAATCAATTGTGCACCAGCTTTCATTCACTGATTGATTCATACCTTCTCTGATTATGTTCACTCATTTCGGACTAATCTGCTCAAAGCCGCTGGACTGAACGATGGCCATAAAACTATATGTTGGCTAACGCGTGCTAGTTCGCGCATGTAAATGTCCTGACTGCGTGTCGCCTGTTACAAGCGCCCGTCTAGCTCTTGTTTATAGTATGCATTAAAAAGCAGTGTGCAAATGGCCTTGCATCATGTGTTGCCCGAATGCACTGGGGGTGCCATGGGTGTATGTGGCGATGGTGGTTTCAGGAGTGTGGTGTGGGAAGCTACAACAACAGTGAAGAGTACATTGCGCTGCTTGAGGGATGCTTCGTGTGTAGTGATCGCCGCCGTGAAGTCGACAGCGTTGTGGTGGATGTCCACCTAGTGCACGTCAGGGGCATACCATGCAACCCGTAACGTTTCGTAGCCCGCCGCTTAGGGCCCACGATGATGGGCTGCACTTTGATCTACGAATATGGGTCCCATGACTGGCCGAGGGTTGGCTGGGGAAAGGTGGAGCGCTTGCTGCGATGCTGCTCCCTGAGGTCACTGTTCCGCGCCCCATTGTCGAGCTTTTTGAAGAGCTTCACTCACCCGCCAGTGCTCGAACGACGCCGCAAGTATGTTAACAAGGTGGGAAGAAGAACGGCTCCAGGAAAAGCGCGACTTTGGCAAAAAAACAAAAAGAGTCTCCAGATCGCCGATAAAATTCTATGAACGTTAAAAAGAGATTTCAAATCTTCGTTTTTCAGAGTAATAGCTAGGAGATGTCTCAAATCACATTTAGCTTTTTTTTAAGGCAGAAGCCGTCGAGGCAACGTCGTGCTTTTCTTGTATGACTTCTGTACGAATAAATGTCTCCTCCTGCCGTCTGATTTGCACCTTAAGCGCTAAATACTTTTAAAGTGCAATGACTCGTTTGGGCCTTTGTTATCGCACGCTCCCATTATTCATATTACTTCGGAACCATACTCGTTTCGCTAGAAGACCGTCTTAGTCGTTAACGACGCCTCTGCTCTTGATTAGGCTTTAGTTCTTCAGGCATGAGTAGGGACTCACAAAAGGCAGGATTCAGGACAGAAGAAATTACCTACCAAAAGGATAGGGAGCTTTAGAACAGGGAGATTAAGAAGACGAGTGAGACAGCAAAGATAGATAGCAACAAACTGATCGCCTGCAGCAGCCTGGTTGCAAATTACTGCATGGAATAGCGTAGGATTGAAGGAGACTGCCTAGAGGATTTGCTTCGTATCTAGCGGCTGCCTGAAAAATGACCTGGCTTCTCCGATGCGCCAGCGTTTGGTCTGCCGCCCGTAATTGCCTAATTAGGCCTTCCTCTTCTGTTCCTCTCCCGCATTTGTATCCAGGCTGGCGAAAGGATGGAAGCTTTTTAAGGCCACATGGCATCATTGGCTTTTGAATAAATGATTTTTTTCAATTTAGAACAGAAAGGTGCTTTTTTTACACATGCGTTAAAAAAATAGATATGTTGTTAATAAAGCAATTTGTTTGCACTGCCTTAAATTTTCAAATTTCTTGTAAGTGTTACGAGTTTTATTTTATTCCAAAAAAGTGTTCAGCGTAAAATGAAGTGTTAAAGTGTTTTATAATCATCACGTTAATAGAAACAAGTAAAATACTGAAGCACCTACGAGTGTATCAGTTATTTGCGTTGCACAGAGCAACCTAACTACGCTCAGCATTCCGCCTTGTAGTCGCTATATGCCAAGAAACTTTCGTTCAACTGCAAAGCAAGTACTGGCCCTGAAAAGTAATGCACGGCAGAATAAAATTAACGAAATAAAGGAGCTCAAAGAAGACACAAACCATTCTTAATTTTTTTTATTTTCCCGCTGAGTACATAAAACTAATGTCGACCACAGTGATGAAAGGAACGGTGCGGAAGATTTCGCGTGTGTCCAGCGAAAAGAACAACTTTAATAGCTTTGCGGCAAAACATGATTGACAAGCGTAATTTTGAACTGCCTCCAATAGTGGCAATAAACTGTCAATTGAGAAAAAAAACAAAGTACAGTAAGTTCGTTGCGAAACAAAACCAGTGGAAGTTTATGTGCAGCGGGCATACAAAACTAACGGTAATGAAAACACTCTGTGATAATAATGTGTCACGTGCACTTACAAATGTGGAAGGCGCTGAAGATTCGAAACATCTGATAAATGGCTCATTGTTGACTGTTCTTTGGCAAAATGAATCAAGTAATTCATTATGTCTTGCTGTCTTTTTCGCTAAGTAGAAACAACGATTTGCTGTTGACTAACTGATTTAGAAAGGTTTACTTTCGCTTCTCATACGTTTTCACTTATAAATTATGACTCCACGCTCCGAGGCATTCTCTGAGTTTGCTTAACGTAAGAGAAAGCTGTTAAAGCGTGCCAACGCTAATAAATACAAATAATGTCACTCCTTCTAGACGGCTTCATGAAACGTTCACTACTCACCGTATATTATTATTCTAGATACTAAGAAATCAAACTCCAACTTTCGTCGTCTCACGACACGATGATGAGGACGGCAGTATTTGCTGAGCAAACAGTAAATTACATTAATTGGGCTCCATTTTCGGCTACGGAGGTTACGAGGAACATGCTTGATGGAGAAGCTTAGTGGGGATGCACAGAACGTCCGCGCTCTGTGGTGGCGTTCTGTTCCTTCGTGCTTGTTTACTGTGCGCTTTGTGATGGGAACGCAAGGAGGACGGTAAAAGCGCTAACTGACAACTGAAGGTTTTATTTAAGAAGCATACTCGAAGAAATCAACGCACATGTTCACCACACATTTAAGGAGGTATGAAAAATGATTTTTAATTGCAACATAGATAAAACATATCGCAGAAGAAGCCACGACACACAAAGGGTTTTAAAGCAACGTTGCAGTCGTAAACATAAAAATACTAAAATACCTTACCTTAGAACATTAAGGACGGCAAATGACTTGCCTTACAATACAGCAACTTAAGATGTATATGAAGAAGGGCAAGTGACGTATCAGTGATGCACGTGTTCCCGCCTAACTTGTAAATGAGTGGCGCCTAAATAATTTTTCTTGGCAGCTTCTCTCTCAAGCGTCCAACGACTTTTTTTCTTGTAAAGGTGATGGCAATTCATTGGCAGGTCCCTACCATTCATAGCACTAATTGCAGCGCCAGGTTCACTCCGTAGATCGTTAAGGCAACGAGCAGTCTACAAAATTACAAGATGTGCTAACTAATATTGAACAGTTAACATCTAACGATTACTGTTCAGTTCCTCATTTGTTGAGAAGGTTTTGGCCCGCCCGAAGTAAGTATACATGTAATCTGAAGAATAGCACACAATCAGGAAATTGGAGAGGTCAGCAACTTCCTTAAGGAATCCCAATAAAGGCCCCTCACGAGTCTGTCCAGTCGGTGCGAAGAGGAAAGGCAAATGAGCTTTAAGATGCCTAACAAGCACAACTACTAAAAAGGGGTCGTTTTCAGATTTGAAAGGGGAACAACGCGAAACAAGCTGATGTACGAATAAGTGAACAACACCTATTCCCCCAGACTCTAGAGAAAGAAACAGGGTGTCCCGGGTCACGACGCATGGGCTCCCATGGGAACGCCATACGAAGGTAGCAAATATTCCATGCATCGCCTGCACTTTCTTCCTGACAAAATGAAGGACCTGCAGGACATTGGCAAGTTTTGAGAATAAAAAAAAATTTGCAGACTTGAGCCCGAGCAAACATAAGCAGTTCCCTACCCACCCAAGCATGGGTTTGTAGCCTCGTGGGCATTATCTGTTAATAACAGTAGGCCCCACTGTTAACGAATTTGGTGCATAGGGACCCCTAGGAGGATGCCGCTGTTCAATCTTGACAGCGGCAAAATGACTTCGCCGTGCACCCCAGAGACCCAAATCCAGATAAATCATCTGGATTTATCTAAATTAAGAGCCGCGCTTGATACCTCCCAAAGTTGTTCAGTCAAATGTAATGCTTCAAGTACACTCACTCTTTTTATCAGAACAAAAGAGGGCAACATCTTCAACATAGGCTAACATCTTAATTTAACATTGTGCCAGGCAGAAACCACGGATAGTTACGGTGTTAATAACACTTATTCAAATGTCTTAAAGATACAGGGCAAACAACAAAAGCGCTAGTGAACAGCCTGGGCGAACAGAATACAACTATTTCATTGGGATAGGTTTGGTTGTCCCTTGGTTAACGTTTGCCTTGTTAGAACTCTTTATAGCGCTTTTTTATAGCCCCTGAAAAAAACGTCTCCAATATTTGCATGCTCTAAGACTGCAAACAACAAATTGTGACAGAACTTTATCAAATGATTTTGCGAGGTCAATCTGAATTCGATTTACTCGGCCAGTCATATCTGATGCTGTCTCCAATACGGTGCGTGCAATATAAATATGGGTTTGAATACTACGGCCTCTGATACCACCGACCTGATGCGAGACTATTAAGTCACCGACAGCTAGCTGCAGACGACCACAAAGGGCCTTAGCTAGAAGTTTGTAATCTAAATTACAGAGGGAAACTGGACGATATCCTTCAACTGTTTTCAACCGATTAGTATCTGTACTTTTTGGAATTAATATAGTGTGCCCGGAACGAAAACTGGTAGGCAAAAACCAACATCATAAGATGCCTGAAAAACCTCATTAAAACGGGCGCAAGGCAAAGGAAAAACGTTTTATAGAACCAGCTAGTAATACCATCTGGGCCAGGAGATTTCCCACCCTGAAGGTGAGAAATGGCAGATTTAATTTTGTACAAAGTGATAGGTCCCTCCACTACAGCACTCTGCTCATTGTCAAGTCGAGGAAAGACTTCGAGTAAGCAACTGTAATCTTATTTCCCATTTTTGTTTGCTCATCGCACAAGATGGTTGTACGAGATGGCTGCTCATCCAGAAACCTACAGGACCTAGACCTTGACAATGGGTCCCTTGTATCTTTCGGTTTTGAATCTTTTGAAGCTCTGCTTTTACAGTAGTGATATCTTTGCATGGGCTAATCATAACTCAAGTAGCTCAACTAGAGTACGCCCGAGCAAACGAAGGTGCTGCCTCTTCAGAAACGCTATTCTTATTCTTCTTGAGGCTTCAACAGTCAAGCTTTTTGCATTACTCTTAAATAAGTCCCACCTTTGAAAAACTTAGATCACCACGTCGCCCTATGTCTGCGCACATTCGAAATTCACGTTGTCCATGTCCCCACAAGAAAACTACGTCACGCGCTGGTTAGCGTCAAGGACGTTCTAGCCAAAGAAAAGTACCCTGGCGTTGTTTGCAGCGTCCCGTGTTCCGGTTTTGACAGCGTCTACATCGGCGAGACAGGTGATTTTAAAAGGCTCCTAACAGAACATTTTAATGATGTTAAAAACCGAAAATTGAACTCTAATGCTATCGCCGAACACTCCGTATCAACTGGCCACGATATTGGCTAGGGTAGGGCCCACGTGCTGGCTACTGAAAAGTATCTGTACCGTCGCCTTCACTTCGAATCATTATTCATTCAAATGACTATTCGCACCCTCAATCGCAACACTGTAAGTGTAACCGCTGTATATGCACACTGCCTGCGCCCTCTTTTCAAACGTATTTAATCCCGATGCACTTCCTAATCCTTCTCATTGTGAACAAGGCTCCCGTACGGGAGGCGAAACGTCGTTTTCCTGCTTTTTGTTTTTACTGTTGGTCGGCGTACCCCTTTTTTATGTTTTTTTATGACTGTTCCCGACCAGACGAGTTTTCGCCCAACTCTCGACTTCAAGGAGATACATCACGTTTAGAGATTTTATATGAGAGCAGACAGTTATTCAACTTCCACAGCTTCTATCGAGGATGGCGTATGCACCGACTGTACCTCCCTATCTGAACAGACGCCATGCAGTGATCACTGAAGAACATGGGCCGCACCCAGTAACCGAAAACGCTAGCTGAAGTGTCAGCTGAAACTAAATCCTCTGAAGCTTATTACTAGAGGAGCAATGAAAATGCGTAAAATGATTACTGTGGCCCCTATAATGTCCAATATTCACAAGGTTGAATTCACATGCCAAATCAGTAAGTAAAGTAGCACTAGGGTCATAACACTTACATAACGCTGATCGGTATTCATCCCTACAAACGCAATTGAAATCTCCCAACAGTATAATTTTACGATCCGTGCACAAATGGCCAACTAATGGCAGAAAAATATGCACCAACTAGCCCTCCTCTTGCATTCATCGCAAAACACAATGTGATTTCATAAGAATAAAGTATCGGGCATTCACGTGACGTCACTGGCGCCATTTTCTCGTCCTGAGCGCAGCTTTAGAAGTGCAATCCGGAGCAGGAGGCGATAATCCCATTAGATACGCTCGCAGGCTTTCGCAGTGCTCCCTAGACAACAAAATGGCGGCCGCTGTGACTTTAGTGAATACTCCCTCTGATCCATCACTGAACTCCAGAGTAAAGATGTCAGTCAAACATCCTAGTGCAGTCGCAAATGTCACACTAAAACTACCGGTTTAGCACAGGCCCGTGTGAATAGTTGTCCGTGACGGTCAATACATTTTTTTTACAGCAGCCTGGTCTACGCCAACGAAAAACACAGCACGGCTGGCTTCTCTCGTTTCACAGCCGAAGCCCTTTCTGAGCACTGGCAGCGCACAACCAGCGAGACTCCAAAAATGCTCCGCTTGAGTTTCATAAACGTGTGAAACGGGATGCAAGTGCTTTCATACAAAACGCCGAGCTTCTTTCTTGGAACCACATAAGGCGGAAGTCCCTCCTCTCTTCCTTGGGTGTTGTGTCTGGGATGATTCTACCTTCCGGTTTGTTTACGCAGTTCTGTGGCTCTGTGCATACAGTCGCGTGTACTGTATCTGACAGTGGGATTCTTTCTCTCGTATCTAGGTGCATGTAGAGGCCTCGACTTTTATAGCCAATGACAAGAGGGTTTTTTGCTTCTCGTAACGCTTTGAGCAGGAATACGTGCGGCATAAGTGATCGCAAGGCGCCACACGATGCATTTTGATGTCTTGCTTAACTCCAGGCATTGCACATTGATGATTCCAGAGTTTTGTTGCTGTAAAAAGAGCGTTGAAGTTCAGAAAACAACTGCGTAATGGCATCAGGTTCTCTCTTTCTATAGTTTGAAGTATTATCTTTTTTGAGACGGGTTTCATTTGGAAAAACTCAGAGTAAATTATTTGGGCAGGAGTGCGTACAGCCGAGATATAAAATAAATGAAATGTTTGCTCTTATTCGACTTTAAGTCACACCAAGCGTCTGATATACATAATTTTCAGGCACTTTGCATGATCTGAAAGTAGCGAATAATGAATTTATTGCAGCGAGTAATCTACATTTTATGATCTTAGTTAAGTTTGCATGACAACTTCATACTCTCTGCTACAAAATTATACGTGCTGTCTTTTGGTGGGTTATTTAAGTGTTGTAATTAAAGTCACAGAATCCACCTTTCACCAAGCACCGAGTTTTACCCAATTTCATTGCTACATATTCTTTGCTTTCACGGCGGAAAAGACTGCAGCTGCCTTTTGCTTCACCCTAACTTAAGTGCTTCATAGATGGGCACGTTGATTCACACTTCCAGATTTAATTTTAATATTTGTTTTACCCAACAATGTTTTGGTATCTGATGCCAGTGTTTAATATGAGTATAATTTTCTTTAAAAATTTCATTATTCGCACACTTAGTTTGAATGCATGGCTCTTGTGTGAGCGAAAAATTAAGCTTGGCTCCCACAGATGTAGGCCTCAATGCTTGCGGGAAGAACAGAATAATCTCGTGCACCGACTACTAACTGAATATATCAGTATTCACGAAACATCTACACATCGAAGGCTGCGTGCATATAGTGATTGAAAGAAAACGTCGAGGTACTTCCCAGTGTCTGAACAGAAAGCACGTTCCAAGAAACGAAGAAATAATTGTTCTTTTTCATTGGCATACACAGCGGTTAGACATGAGCGTCTCGTTCATTATATGAAAACCAATACCACGCCGTGTTTGTTTTTTGCCATCCTGAAAGATGTGAAGAAATTTCAGGAAGGAGCAGCTGATGTCCACGGACGTAGATTATCCTAATCCTGTTGAGTATACGGTGTACAAAAAGGATGCCTTCAATGTACAGCCTGTAAATACTGCTAGTGCAGAAATATGTGCGCTTGACTGCATTGCATGTACCGGAAGAATATGCCATAAGCTAACTGCCCGTGGCCTAAACCTGTAGTGCTCGTCTTATTCGCCCCCTTCACAATTTGCTTCACCATCCTTCCTTGGGTAGGTGGGAGGAGGCGGAAATGCTTTTATACTCCGTTATATGCAGGCTATCCGCAACGTTTGTTTTGTTTTTACTTGATTTCTTGCAGCACCAAACACATAAGGTGATTGACGGGGGGGGGGGGGGGGGGCGAAAATGCATTTTCTGCTCTATTTACATTCAGTAATCAGATATCATTTCAATGCAAACTACCTTGATTATTTTTTAGCAATATAATCAAGCTAAATTTCAAAACAAGGTCTACAGTAACAAAAAGAGTACTTAAATAAATTAGTGTGTCAGGATAAGCAAGCCAATAAGTAAGCAGGTAATTGTAGTGCATTCATTTATTAAAGATTAGAGCGTGGCTATCGATGCGAGCTCTTTTTGTTTCAAGGAGACAATGATTGCCTCCACTGAGCTGATGCGGCCGCCCACCCTGGCTCACGCATATTCCTTAGACCATGTGTGAGTTTAACTCCTCGTAATTCTACAAGGAGGCATAATTAAAACACAAAGTAGGCTTCAAGACATACGCGTATGCTTTTCCATTATGAAAGTGCAGTTGACGCAGCATTAAAAGGCGCGAAATGATTGAACAAGAACGAAAAAGAAAAAAAATGATGGTCGATTTGCCTGCTTAGAGCAAATGCGAATTAGGTGCGCTAGCAGTTCGGTTTTTCCTTCGGTTCCGGTGTTCAGATGCAGTTATCACGGATGGCAGTTGTTCGGGTAGCGATAATGGGTTAATGTCCATATATGCGAAATTGCTCATTCTCTTCGTTCATAGATCCCTGGGTGTCTTCCTACCACTCCTGAAGCAGTGCTGCAGCGGC